>JAOUQT010000033.1:16843492-16854433 GCA_025769995.1 Xyliphius kryptos
AGAGGTGGGTCATGCAGCAAGACTAGACAACATCACACGTCAACAGTTTGGAATAGTCAAGTCCTGACATGAATCCAAACCAAAGGTTGTGGAAAGACCTGAAGTGAGCAGTTAATGTGAGGAGACCTCCCCCCACCCCAATATCCCATAGCTGAATATGTTCTGTATAGAGGAATGGGTTAAAATTCCTCCAAACTGGTGTTCAGTAATGATCAACAGTACCAGAAACGTTTTGTTGCAGTTTGCTGCACAGGCAATCACACCAGATACAAACGTTCACATACTTTTGCCACTCCCAAATAGGCAATATTGGATCATATTCATCAATAAATAAATGACCATGTATAATATTTTGTTCTCATATGTTTAACCTGGTTCTCTTTGTCCAAGTGTAAAAATCTGATGCGTTTTTTCATATTAAGACAAGTATTGTTAATACCCATCAGTAACAGTGAACTATAGTTTGGGCTTGCATTGCTGTGTCCACATATAATCATTAATATGTATTAAGGGTGTCACTTATTTTGGGGACAAAGACGTCTGTCACAAGACTTGAAAAATATGTCCTTGCTATTTTGATAATTTCAATATTTGAAAGGTTTTCTTGCACAGTCCTTAACCCAATAAGAACATCTTTGGATGAACCGTGAACCAGGCCTTCTCAACCAACATCAGTGTGCGACGTCACAAATTCACTTCTGGAAGAATAGCCAAAAAAAATAAAAAAATACACCCCTAAACCTTGTGGACAGCCTTCCCAGAAGACTTGTAGCTGTTCTAGCTGCAAAGAGTGGACGGAAATTATTTGAATCCTATGGATTGACTCACGTGTGAGTCAAGGCAGGTGAGTGAATACTTTTGAAAATATAGCATATATTAAAAATACAAAACATTACATTTAGGATAAAAGTTCTCAAATAAAAACAGCTTAACACAAGTATAAGATCAGGTTCAGTGGGTCTTTATTGAAGTCAGACTGAAAGACATTTGTTCTGGTACCCGGCATCTTTTTCAGGAATGGCAAGGTGAGGGGGAAAAAAAAAACCAACAAAACGCAGTGCCAAAATAAAAGCACGTTACTATACCCACAGTACAACTAGTACTGATATACTAGTTGGTCCCTATAAATAAAGTGGAATTTGAGTCCTTGTAAATGTACAAGTTAATTTACAGTTAGACAGCCCAACACTAACAGCCAAACATTTAGATTACTTTCTTGAGCTCATCGTACAGGACAAGCACAAAGGCACCACCCATGCCTCTGAGAACATTGGACCAAGCTCCCTTGAAGAAGGCTTTGCCACCCTCATCACGGGCAATCTTCTTCCAGCAGTCAATTGTACCACTGTACATGATGTCGGCTGCAATGCAAAATTAGATATTAGTTCACTCAAAGACGACAATGGACAAACTGATGCATTCGCACACAATAACAATATATGCGTACCTCCTTTGCGTCCAGACTGCATCATCATACGACGACGCACGGTGTCGAAGGGATAGGATGCAAGGCCAGCAACAGCAGTTACAGTCTGCGCAATCATCCAGCTCACAACAATATGGGTGTTTTTCGGATCTGGCAACATGCCTACAAAAAAAGCAAAAAATTAAGCAAACACCAAAATAATGGCATAAGTAGTAAGCCTACACAAAATGCCAACTTACCCTTAGCTGTGTCATAGATGCCAAAGTAAGCTGCTCTGTAGATGATGATACCCTGAACAGACACATTGAAGCCCTGGTACAGACCCCTGAGGCCATCAGACCTGAATATTTTCACTAAGCAGTTGCCCAAACCTGTGAACTCTCTCTCTGCCCCAGCTTTGCCAACATCTGCTGCCAGACGGGTTCTGGCAAAGTCGAGAGGGTAGACAAAGCAGAGAGAAGTGGCACCAGCTGCACCTCCAGAGGCCAAATTACCAGCAAAGTACCTCCAGAACTGGGTGCGCTTGTCAACTCCGTCCAGGAAGACCTTCTTATACTTGTCCTTAAAAGCAAAGTTGAGTGCCTGCGTGGGGAAATATCTGATAACATTGGCCAGGTTGCCTCTCCAAAAAGACAGGAAACCTTGCTCCTTGGGAATGCGGACTACACAGTCTACGATGCCCTTGTACTGCTTATCAGCTGTGATTTGTTTGCTTGCATGTTGAACCTGCAAAAGAAACACATAGGACATAATGAATTTGCAATATTCTAGATAATACACCACAACCTAGTGATCAAGATATTGGAAATTATTCACAATTGTGGTTACAAAACTAACTTGCTGTACAAAAATAAATAAACCCAAGAACATGGCAACATTAGCGTTGGTATGTGTCTCTTTTTGCACTTTGCTTAAACCACTCGAGTGGTTTATCATGACCGAGGGGAGAGCCCTTGCTATGACCTTGGTCCCAGCAAAAGAAATGTTAAATACGGATTTGTTATAAAATATTAGGTCAAATGCCCGACATAGAATTAAGTTATTTAGATACAGAGGTAAAATAAATAAATAAAGCAGTAAGATTTTATGTACAAGTACAGATTTCTTTTTTTGGCTCTCTCTGCCAGCAGGTGTCGCCACTGCGAGTAACTCATTACTATCTGGAACATTTAACGCCGGATGCCCTTGTTGACGCAACCCTAACACTGTCGGGCTTAGAACGATTTAGCGTCTTCCATTCACCTACAATACATTATTTCGGCAATGAGGTGAACCGATAGCCGGTAACCGAACAAAACCTACTAAAAAGCCACACAGAGATTAACGTTAATTGTGAAATATGGGTAATGAGTCATAAGAAATTATACAGGATTCTGTATTCCAGTTGACCAAGCTGTCCACCATCCTCCTCAGCCAGCTCTAATTCGTCCTAGGCCTTGTCCTAGCCGGTTAATTGTTCCCGATCAAACATGCTAAGGTCACGCTGTACTTCGCTCGTCACACACACCCGTAAACTGACACGTCGTCGTGTTTAAGCCGCAAAACACTTATTTAATCACTATACATAACCAGTTAATTATATAATGTTTTTATTTGGTGTTTTATTAGCATCAGTCAACATTTCTAAACAGCCTGTGGGTGCTAACAGGCTAACTAGCTTTAAGAATGATTCATACACTAGCGCATAAAGCAGTTCTTCGCCCATCTTAATACACCTTACATTTTCTTCATAATATAAAGCCATAACATTGTTATAAATAACAGAGATGTATGGAGACACTACAGCTAATTAGCAATTAGCTACGACTTCCGGAACATTCTTAAGGAATAATAATTCGCTTTCACTTAATCGTCCAAATGACTCCATCTTACCTGAAGAAGCAGTTTTACTCTTTCGATGGGAGCAACAGCTGTTTTCGAAATGGCAGCGGCAATACCACCAGCCAAGAAGTCCTTGGCGAACGAAATGGCGGTTTCACTCATTGTTGTGCGAGGTTACTGTGGTGTCGTTTCAAGGAGACAGAGGCCGCCCGCCTTAGCGCAGGACTAGAACTGAATGCCGGCTGGGTCGAAATGGCCGAAGAAAAAGTTGCGATCGCACTTTAAACTGATGGAGTCGCGAGACAAATCGCGATAGGAATATTGTGTCCTGATTGGCTCATGGCAGAGGAGGCGGTCTTAAACTGACGTCACTAGATCTAGTCGACATGAGAAGCTGTTATATATTGCCACGGAATCACGATTATGGAAATCAGTAGTGGAACAGTAGAACACGCAAAAAATCATAATTATTAAAAGCTATCTATAATAAAAGGTAATATATTTCATAAAATATTTTATTTCGGTAGATATACTTTTACTTCCGGTTACTGTTTTTGTTTCCGGTTGTGGTGTCATTAAGGTCAAATCTGCAGAGATTTAATTGTCTGTTTTAGTGAATATTAATGATATTTAATATATTTTATATATTTAACTTTACTCTTTTATAGTAAATGTGGCAGATGATATGTAGATACATATTGGTGATAGGTTTTTGTTTTGTATTAAATTGTGAGGTCTGCTTTACCGTCGTTATCCGGTTGAACTGAGGGAATGGGCGGAGCTATGTGGACAGAAGGTTGGCAGGACTATGAGATTTGAAACACTAAAGGTTTTATACGGTCGCGAAAATATTATTTTTCTGTAAAATTATTTCACTCTAGTTGCCAGGTGGGCACCAGCTTTCCTGTGACCCTTAAACTAGGATGAAGCGGGTATAGAAAATGAATGAATGAATAAATATCTATTCTCAGTGGCCACTTTATTAAGTACATCTGTTGAAGTGATTGTTAACCCAAATATCTAATCAGCCAATCACACAGCCACAAATCAATGCATTAAGGCATGTACAGGTGCTCATAAAAAAATCCAATCTCTATTTTTTGCTACCATGATTGTATCTATAACAATGGACATTACATTATCACATCTCATCTACATACTGTATATTGAAATTACTGCAGGTAATAATAATGCTGACTTTGGGGTCTGACTCTCCACTCCGGCTGCATCTTTACAATGGCTCGATTAAACTTTTATCACTGTTTTCTTTCTTACTCTGCATGTCATAAAGGGATCTTGGAGATCTGCACATGCTGATGTTTAAAATGTGTGTGTGTGTCACCACACATATAGGTGGTTTTTATCATCAGTGGTTTCATTAATGCTGCTACAGATGGCATGTAGAATGACTTCCGAATTTATGGCATACTCTACCTCTGTGTTCATTTATAGAAAGAACAAACGTCTTGTAATATTTAGAGTCGATCCAGTTGGGAATCAAGCATATCTGTTTAATTTAAAATCTTTGCTGTGACTATGATCAGCCTCAAACTGCATCAAATTCTTCAGCGATGTGGTTTAGGATGCAGTGAGACATATATTAAATACTGTAACTTTATGAAGTAAAGGCTGGATAGCTCGGTTAATTATAGCAATCTTCTGGAAAAACACTTTTTTTCACTTGGGATTGAATTCCAGGGTAGGGATGCAACATGAAGTTTGGTTAGTGTGGAATTAAAATCCCCCACTAAATCAGAGAGTTTTATAAGGAAGGTATCCGGCGTGCAACTTTCCCAGTTCAGTCATGTGGCCAAATGAGCCGCTGTGGTGACCCTTAATCAATAGAAGCGAAAAATTAGCTTTAACTGTCCAACCATGAAAGCAGGAAATTTAGGTTTATTAGTGTTGGACTAATATTGGTCAGTTATATTATTGCCACTTCTGGGTTGGGAATGAGGTCTTGTCTGAATTGGTGGCGTTCAATTATCTCAGGACATTCATAAGTAAAAGTTAAATCAGTTAAATCATTGTGGTATATTGTGTACTGTACTGGTCTATTGTGGTAAATATAGAGCTGGGCTAAATGGTTCAATTTACTGGTAAACACTCACCTTTGGCAATGAGCTTTGGGTAGAGAACAAAATTATAATACAATGGATACAAGCAGCTGAAATAACTTCTCTTTGTGGAATGTCTAGACTGTCCTAAGATAACATGAGGAGTTTGGTCAACTCAGATCAAACATGCTACTCCTCCAGATGAGCATTCTTATTCTTCTTTCACTCTATCCCTTTCCCATAGATATAAACTATAAAATAACATGCCACACACAACATAGCAAATATCTTTTTTACAGTGTTTGATCTGTATACCATTAAGCATTTTGGGCCACTTATTGTTTTCAAATATGTATGGAATAATCATGGAAAAATTAAGAATTATGAGGAAATAAATTGAGTGAAATGTAGCCTGAAAATTAACAAGTGCCAAACTACAAAAATCTCACCTGTCTTGACACTTGCACAATTCAGTTACACATCTTTTTCTACTATGCAGACAAGGTGAAACAGGAGCTATGGTTTGCACAGATGGGATATTGCATTCAGAGATGTCTGCATTTTCATAGGGTTTACTTTACTTATTCGTAGTGTGTGAACAATGATTTATGATACTGTCATGGTGGTTTTATCAGATCTGGGACAAAGCAGAATGGCATATCATGTAGCATTAGTTTATATGTTTGTTGCACTGAGTGGTTATTTAGTTATTTTGAAATTGTGGCTGTCTTTCTTTGCATGTGGCACAACAGATGAATAATGGATTGTCTTATCTCTGTTTTGGATGTACTCGAGTGGTTAGAAATAGATAAATAACTGGATTGAAAATAACATTTCGTTAATTGGTTAGACATATTTTCTGCAATTATGTTTTTATCAGTCTTTAGAATATAGTTTTAGAGTTATTTTTGTGCCATTATAATATAACAAAAACAAGGAAAAAACTTGCTGATTCTATATATAAAGAGCGACACAATCATTTGACACATACCACAGTGATGTTTAATCTGAGTGTTGATTCTTTTTCTATAACAGCTTCTCTGATTATGATGGAATTTGCAAATGCAATTACAAATTTATTTCAATTTGATAAGGTTAACACATTATTGTTCTTTGTAAAATAGTATACTTGTAGTATCATTTAGTTACTAGAACAATGTATTTTCTAATTAATATATAATTATTTATATCAGTAGTTCCTGTGAACTACTGATATAAACTACTTACTATAGAACTATTAATATATTAGTATGTAATAATCAACCTGTTGTAAATAAGGAGTGTGGGATAGGTTTAGGATGCAAAATGATTTGAAAATAAATGTATGATACCTCAGAGAAAGAACATTTGATTAATATAATTAATCCACAATTCATACTAATCTAATACAAATGAAAGTATACACAGTCTGTGACAAAAATTCATGTCAGAGTCTGTCATCATTTTGCTATTGTTGGCAACCGGGATAAGTCAACCTATGCCATCTGTCTTGTGTTGCTTGTAGCAATCTGGCCCATGATAATCTTGTCCATGTCCTGATGTTACCAATCCAGGACAGTCTCGGTCTTCCACATCTCTTATCATTACATTTCTTATAATGCTGTCATGTGGGAGCGTCGTCACATGACTGTATTAATGTAACTTGGGGGGTTATTATTTGATTTAGTAGCCACACTTCTGTTCTGGCCATCTTGTAGACTTGCTCAGTGGTCAGTGGACAACAATGTCCAGAGGCACTCGTTTTCAAAGCCTGAATATTTCTTTTTTTCTTCTTACTGCAGTGTACAGACTTCACATCCATATGTGAATACTGGCCAGACCAAGGCTTTCACCATTCATAGCTTTGTAATTGTGATATTAATTTGTTTTTTCATTTATTTGTTAATTTTACCATCATCTTGGCCATTCCTGACTTTACTTCATAGGCACAATCCGCAGCACTGACTAAAAATACAACTAATGATTGAATTAAAGTAATTCAATGTGTGATTAATTGGAATTAACTGTTTGAACAAATTGTCTTAGTAAACTGAATCAAACTGATCATTATACAGATAAGAACATTTCTTAATAACTGTGGGGATGGAATACAACTCTCAAAAAGACAAAATAAATCTGTGCTCAGTGCAAGAAACAGTGTCCTTTTTTTAGGTTACTACATTACAAACAATGCGGCTTGATTTTATACTAAACTAGACTATGAAAAAGGAGATTAAATAAAATTGTCTACAAACAAATGTTTATCTCATTGTTGCTGACATCATGTCTCTCCCAGTATCTAAACATGAACGTTAACATGACATGGTAAGTAAATGGCTCAAAAAAAGAAAAATATCCAATGCCTTAATGATGTGAGAGGTCAGATGAGAATGGACAGACTGGTTTGAGAAAGGCCAAGGAACAACCAAGGAATGCAGAATACCATCACTGTTAAATGTATTACATGTAGAATTAAGGCAGATTTTTAAGATTTTACTAGAAAAGTAAAATGTTTGTACCTCATAAAGTGACCGGTGAGTGTATATCTGCAGGCATTTTCTCCTCACACAAGCCTGATACTGTGGGTTTATCACAATCCATACTTAATTCTGTTTAGGTATGATATTAATATGTTTATACCTTAATTCAATCCTATTCAAACACAAAAAATTATCTAGACAGCACTCATTAGTTTTTTCTTCTCTCTGCTGATTATTGACTAAACTAAATTTCAGGTATTATATGATAATGTCACAGAGATGTAATTATGATTGGAATGAAACCAGACAGGATATATTAGATTATTAAGGTCATCATGCAGATGGATTCAAATTAGGACTGCATTATGATTAAGTAATGGAATAACCTGAATTAAGGAAATATAATATCCTGTATTAGCCTGTGTTTTATCTCAAATTATTATGTGTAGCTGCAGAATGTCTGGTATTAAATACGTTTTTGTAGATTTATTTTGGTATTGCTTTTTATAACCCCAATGAATAATAAATTTCCCAATAAATTTGGAACGTTGTGTTAAGACATAAGTTAAAATATTGATTTGCACATAATTTTAACCCATATTCAATTAAATACATTACAAGAAAGAATAATTAATGTTCAAAGTGATAAACTTTAGCTTAAAATCAGTTTGAATCAGTCTGAATTTAATGCCTAAAACACTTTCTAAAAAGGATAGGACAGGGGCAAAATAAATTGGAAAAGTTGAGGGATGTCTAAAAAACACCTGTTTGGAACATTCCACATGTGAACATGTTAATTGAAAACAGGTGAGTGTCACGATTTGGTATGAATTCAGTCCACTGGGATTTTCATACCACAATCTCTAGGGTTAAAAGAAAACGGCCCGAAAAGAGAAAATATCCAGTGACCAGCAGTTTCGTGGATTAAAATGTCTTACTGATGTGAGAGGTTGGAAGAATTGGAAGACTGGTTTAAAAAAGGCAACAGAAACTCAAGTATCTACTCATTACAATCAAGGAATGCAAAATGGTGGCACAATTGGTTAATTTGTGTTTCAAAGGTGGCCCTTAGTGTGTGAATGTGTATGTGTGACTGGGTGTGTGCACTACATAGGAAGGACACCCTTTCTATGGTTGTTCCTACCCTTGCACCCAGAATTGACAGGTTGGCACTAGCTGGCCCATGACCCTGTGTGGATTGAGCGGAAGAAATTGAATAAATGAATAAAATATATGGAAGGTCAATTAACACAGTTAGTGAAACCATATAAAGTACACAAAATCAAGTTAGGTAAACATAAAAAAACACAATAAACATCAGAACATAAACAATGTGGGAGTGTACGAGTGTGGAATAATGGCATGAAATAATGATAAAAAGGCAGTATGTTTGGTTTTTCCCCCTGGTGGTAATGTCAGGTGTTGCTGAGTCTCTGACAATCACTGTTAGAAATGAGCACTTCCATCATAAAAAAAATAGTTAAAAGATCATTAATTAATTCATTAATTAATAAATAAACAGTATTTCTTAATAATCCCATATTAGGAAATCTATTTTATTTATATCAAATACATAAATGCATGCACAATACACAGACTAATGCATAAAGGTCAAAAGTTTAAACCACCACCATTTAAATCTTATAGACTTCATAAATCAGCCTTCTGTTTATTATATCCTCCTGGCTATATCCTCCTCTGCAGCGGCCATTATGTAATAAAAACTGTTTTCTGAAATAATCCCAGAGGTTGAAAGCAGGCGTAGATATTTGTGCTCCAATGGCCCTGTGGTTTTTTGAGTGCAGTTTGCTAGTTGTTCTCTTCTACGTGAGAAATGTATTCTCATGTATGAGTAGGTGTTTGAGGATAACCAGTGACACTAAAATTGCTCTGAGGTTTATTAATATGTACCAGGCTGTGGTGTGTAGAATCTTAGGGAAAATTCAGTACACCAGAATTGTTTAAGAACAATAATAAATGATTCAGCTGTGCAAAGTGTATCTTGCTCATGCTTATAAAATGCCAGAAAATCTGAATGCTGTAGTCACAAACAAAAACATTTGTTCTGATTACATAGTTTATAAAAAAGGGACGGAATGAGGGGATACTTTATTATTGCGCATACTTTATTATTAAGCATCATCGCAAAGCGATGACACAAAGATTTTGTGCTCTGCGAATTTATTGGCACCCTGTTCCTGCCCTTGCAACCAGAGTTGGCAGGTGGGCACCGGCCGGCCTGCAACGCTGTGTGGATTAAGTCGAAGAAAATAAATGGATGAATGGACAACTTTGGGAACAATGCTTCTTAAAATGGGGAGATTAGAAGCAGTTTTATTAGTTTTTAACTCATTATTGCTTTAGGCCATGTCTCATTTTTTTGATGAAAAAGTCATGTTTGGAAATAGAATACTGCTATATTTATAAAATACTCATCTAAAACATAATATTTTCTATTAAAAATAGGGAACCTAAGACTTTTGCACATCACTGAAAACTCCAGTCGGAACTGGAAGTACATATTTGAACAGTACATATTAGAATGTGCATCTGGCACTGTGCAGCAATGCACCCACTGCATAAGTATGCCAACATGTGGACAATACACTGGGATCTGAACATACAGCCGTTACATTTCTAGGGTTGTCCACCAGCCGGGGTCTAGATGACAGTAGCTTACATCCTATCTTGTCAAGGCAGAAAGAAAGGAGTCTGCAAATAGGAGTGACCTTAAAATTTGAGGCTGATCTAGAAACACAGAGCCCTAAGTGGCAATTAATTTAAAATACAGTCACTGAAAGCAATATACTGGTATTTCAAATTGAAATCATGTTCAATTTTGTTTATAATTAAACATGGCAACCAAACTGAGGTATTTTAAATCATAGGGTCCAGGACTGTTATAATCTTTATTTTAAACAATGTTACATTTTTATGCTTTAAATTGTGGATTTAGAAAATAAGATTTTTACACCTTACTAAATGCGTGTATGCTATGTTACATAATGTTGCTTCATGAAAGTAAATATTGTCCATCTCGTTTTTGCTACAAATGCTGATGTCTTGAGTTTAAAGTGCAAAATTAAATAATTTCTTCTTCAGCTTTCACACCCACTACCTGCATGTCTACATCCATATATCTCCTAGTTGGTCTTCCTCTCTGCCTCCTGCCTGGCAG
>JAOUQT010000033.1:16911322-16923051 GCA_025769995.1 Xyliphius kryptos
CAGCTTATTCAGGATGGCACATCAATGTGAGCTGTGGCAAGAAGGTTTGCTGTGTTTGTCAGCACAGTGTCCAGAGCTTGGCGTAGATACTAGGAGACCTTAGGAGAAAAAATACAGGCACGTGGAGGCCACACACCCTACTGAGCTTCATTTAACTTGTCTTGAGGAATTTCCACTTAAGTTGGATCAGCCTATCATTTCATTTTCCACTTTAATTTTGAGTAGGATTCCAAATCCAGACCTCCATGGGATAATAATTTTTATTTACATTTTAAACATGTTTGTTATTTTGTTCTCAACACATTTCACTATCTACTAAATAATGATTTTTAACTGAAATATTTTATTCATTTTATTCAGGAGGTTATTTTAATGTTTCATTTATTTTTTTGAGCAGTGTATATAAGCTCCAAGCCATAACTTAAAAACAATCGCTTTTAACTTTCATATTGTAGCGAAGCACGGGTATTCCACTAGTTTAAAATATGTATAGATATCTGAATTAAAACTTTGTTTCAAGTTCTTGCTAAAGCAGTGGGTTCTTACTGTGTAGCATTTAACTGTAAACAATAAAACCATTTTGGGAAATGAAAATGTGGCACTAAGATGGATCACAACTATAGGCATAAGTGTTTTAGTTTATGACGTTGTAGGGAGTAAAATATACTAAAATGTTGTTTAAAGGTAAATTTATGTTAACGTGAATAATTCCAGTTAATATTACCAAGGGTGGTTATTTTCAATGAGCAAGTAAACATTATTTCTGCTACATATTTTGAAAGATGTATCTGGATGTTTTGGTATTTAATGTATACATACACCAATGTCTTTATGGTGTGTAAACACTTGAGAAGGACACAATAATAATTTTTTAGGTTATAATGCATTCTGTGTTTATTAATCTACTGACAATAAAAATACATCTATTTGTCCAGGAACCCAAACTTTTACACAGGGTTAATCTTGCGTAATAGTTTGGTGTGAATATGGCTTTGTCTGCCCCCTTCAGGTTTTAAAGGGTGATTTAAAGGTGGAAGACGAGCTTTTTCCACTACAGAACTAAATTACTGAATAACAACTTATGGGTGAAGTAAACTTTCACGTTAAATGTTCTATTAAGAAAAGAACTTAAATAATGTCTTTAATAAGACACTAATTTTAAAAGCTACAACCAGAAACATACATTAAAATATTCAAACAATATCCTGAGGAAAATTACTAATAATTCAGTATTTATAGGTCTTTTTTATTTTGTAATACAAACTTTATGTTGCTGTTGGTTCTGCAATGTGTATTTTGCATTTACATTTAGATGTTCTCAGAATCATTAGAAAATCAATTAAATGATTGCAGACTTTAGTCAAAAAAACTTCCAACAAAATACTTATCAGATGGTAATGCTGCCACTAACAACACTTAAATTTAGTCCTACAAATGAGAGAACAACACTAGTTAAGGAGAAATCGGCTACACTGTAGTATCATTAAACCTAAACATTATCCAGTCTGGCTTTTTTTTCATAGCAAGTACCAGTGAAGGAGATGTTTCAGAAATATGCTGAGTGATTGATATGGAGTGATACAATATGGAATTGGCACCATGGTGAGTTTGAATCGCTGGGCGACATGCATCACTGGAGCGCAGTAAACAAGTTGGAGCGTATTTTAAAAAGATGAATTGAAAGTAAGAAGGGATTCAGAGATTGTCCTTTACGCCAAGTGGTGTTGGTTTTATTGGAGAGATTAGTTTCACATGAGGCAGTACCACATGTAGCAGGACTTGGTCAAGAAGTGACGTAATAGTTTCTCAACAAATATAACCTCCAATTTGTAGTTTGGCTGCACAGCGACTAAGGGATTAGCACAGTTGCATCTCAGTGCTTGGGATCCAAGTTTGAACCCCGTGTTGGTTAGAGTTTCTACATTCTTCCCACAATCCAAAAAATGAATTTAAGGAAAATTGAATGCTCTGAATTGCATTTGCATTTAGTTATTTAGCAGACGCTTTTATCCAAAGCGACTTACAAATATCCCAACTTGGGGTCAGAACCCAGGGTGGATACAGAACCCTGGAGCAATGAGGGTTAAGGGTCTTGCTCAAGGACCCACATTGGTAACTTCAGTGGACCTGGGATTTGAACCCCAACTTTTTGATTGATAACCCAACACCCTAACCACTGAGCTACCAGTCCCGGCGGCATGGTTGCTTAGTGGTTAGCATGTTCACCTCTCAGCGCTGAGGATTCTGGTTCGAATATCATCCTGGGTGGAGTTTCCATGTTCTCCCCGTGGGTTTCCTCCCATAGTCCAAAAACATGGTTCAAGGTAAATTGAATGCTCTAAATTGTCCATATAGTCTGTGTTGTTGGCTGTGTGCCCAGCGATAGATTGGTGCCCTGTTTTGGATGCATCTGCCCACCGCCTGAGACATTTTTCCCTTGATGGCATGCGGAACCCCACCGTGACACTTGTAGAGAATTAAGTGAAAGATAATGAATGAATAAATGCTCTAAATTGCTTCTTATAGTGTGCGTTTGTGAAAGTACCCAGTGATAGATTGGCACCCTGTCCTAGGGGTTTATTCTCAGCGCCCAAAACATTCTCCCCTGAATGGGCTTGAGGAATCACCCCCCCCCCGAAGCAGAAGATAATGAATACATGAGGTTGTTGGTTAATTCTAATTGCAAAACAACTGCAAAATGAGGGTTAAGCGTCTTGCTCAAGGACCCACATTGGAACTAGTCGGCCTGGGATTTGAACCCACAACCTTCTGATTGATAGTCCAACGCCCTAACCACTGAGCTACCCCTCCCACTTACTTCCCATGAAAGCCATGTACGCATTCAAGTCTGCTACACGATTCTCATGGCAGAGAAACCTACCACCTGATATGCACTTGAAAGACGTGAGTCAGTGTCCTGTAAGTGTAACTATATTGCAGCATTAACAAATTTACATGCAGTTAGTGGGTGAAGCTGAAAAAAAAGACAGAAAAATATCATTAAGAATTTATTCAGCTTTTTAAAGTATTAGAGACAAACATTTATAAGAATTTGATAGAACTCGGAGATGCTTTGCAGTACAATGGGGTGAGATACAGCTCTCTCCATTTGATTAGTTATAGGTTTCCAAGCTTAACTCTCCTCCTAACAGAACTTCAAGAGGCACTCTAATACAAAGAGCTACATGTAGAGAAAGCAAATTAATAAGGGCTGATTTTAAAGGAGGAACCTGTAAGTACATACAAATAGTGATGGCAACATTGCTGTAAAACAGCATTTGCACTTCACCGCTGAACAATAGTTTGCACTGTAAAATGTGAAAGGAAGCAAAAATAAATCACACATAGTTTCAACTATATATATATATTTTTTTTAAATAAATGACACTTAGGATTCTCAATTAATTCTGATTGGCAAAAATTAACACTAGTCCAGATGCTATAAAAAAACACACACACACCCCCCTATGTGCTCAAGTGCAATTTTCAGCCCTCATCTAACTGGCTTGCTGTACATACATTTTATGGCTTACTAGGTAAACAGGTCAATATAAACTCGATAAGGTACAGAGATGTCGTTTATAAACAAACTATGTTACAGTAATATATTGGCAGAAAAAAAGAATTACCAGCTAAATTACATAATGTAAACATGAAATATTAAGCTGTACATACTGTCAGACACTTTGTACTGGTAAGATTCTTTAACTTCCGCTTTAAAAACCTTCACAAAAATGCTAGAACACCACTCGGATAATCATCTGTGAAAACGATCTCAACCGTTACATTAGCAGCAAAGAACCTGGAAGCATCGCTCTACTTTACTTTCCAGAATCTGCGCTAAATGTAAGAACAGTTCGTTTTACCTTTTAGAACAACCAAACACTTCTGATACAAAAAAAGAGTTTTAACATAAGGCAGATGCACTTAGAGGCACCTTAAGTTTATAATGTCATGTGGGATGTTTAGGGGACAAACGGCTCATTGGGTAAATGCACTTTACGAACCCTTTACTAGTTTTTATGTAACAAATTTTTTTTTACTACATACAAGAAATGTGCAAATCTGCTCTAAAGCAAAGTGACAGTGTTGCGATATTCTACTGTACAAGGTACGGGGGGAAAAGGGCTCAAGACACCTGTGAAGACCCTCAATCCAACTTTATATACAAGGCACTGTGGAGAGGAGCGAGAGCCGTTCACCAGCATCCCTCAAAAGTGCTCTTAGTCCGGTCTGAATATAGGATATTTGGGTAAGAATTCTATAAGAATCACCTGCAAAAAATGAAAAAAATGTAACAATGAATACAGTGTTTTCAGTGACCTATATACATAAACTGTTGAAACCAGTAAAGCTGTATGTGAGAATATTTGCTTATTAAGGTGTTTAATGTCAGGATATAATGTCAGGGGTATAAATGGCTATATTTAAGCAGAAACAGTATCTCACAATATCTTTTCCTATTGGCATGTCTTTGAAATGTGGGAGGTCATCCTCACCAGCACAGAAAGGACAGTTCCCCAACCGGGAATAAAACCCAGGACTTTTGCTTTGAGGAGAAAGCACCAGCCACTGTGCTATCGGATGGGAATACAAATATCTGAAGCATTTGTAGAAGATCTAAATCCTAGCAGCACCTTAATTAAAGCTCCATGACAGAATTATAAATTCGGGGAGTGTAGTGGTTGAGTGGTTAGGATGTTGGGCCATTAATCTGAAGGTTGTGGGTTCAAATTCCATGTCCAACGACATTACCAATGTAAGCCCATGTGCAAGGCCCTAAACCCTCATTGCTCCAGAGTGCCGTTTCAACCTTGTGTATTGACCCCAAACAAGTTGGGACATTTGTAAATCGCTTTGGATAAAAGCATGTGATCAATGACCAAATAAATTTACAGAGTAAATGAACCTGTCGCTGGGCTCTTTATCACAGAGCAGATGCAAACCCCAAAAATACAAACACCTGAGAGGAAAGATGATGATGAGATTTGGGAAAGTCCCTCAGTGAGGATGAAAACATTGAGACCAATTTAAGGGATAACAAAAGCACTGATAACATTACAAACAGCTTTGACTTTGATTTCATTCTTTTAGCGTCATGTCCTGGTGCTACCTGTCTAAGTTCACAATTTCTTGAATGTTTAAAACAATGTACACTGCAAGGCAAGATTTTTAAGAATCTCAACCACAAAGTATTGTTTGGATAAATTAGATATATGAAGTAACTCAAATTTCGAAGCCTTTTTCCTTTAAGGGAAGAAAATAGCAACAAATTATTTTAGAAGACTGTTAAACACTCTAACTGGATTTATTGTTTGCAATAAATCTCACAAAGACTTTGTGCTCAAGCAATTAAGTCAATTTCCTGATTTCCAGTCTCATCTCTTCACTGCTGCAACGAGCAATTGGTACACGTTCTGGCGTGTATCTTCTGCCATGATCCATTAATGATTTGTTGTTAGCACATTAAAAGCATAATACTTAGCAATTTAAGATTAGAGCTTTCACCTCACAGGTTCGCACTAAGGTCCTAGGTTTGATGCAGGGTGGGGCAAGAAACGGCCCTTTCCTAGTAAAGTCACATCCCACAGATATGCCGATGGGTACATTGGACATACTTAATTGTTGCCATCCTAAATAAAAGCACACACTTGTGAAATGAATGAGGATTGTGTATAAAATAAAGATTTAAAAATGTAACTGTACATTAATCACTTTAAAAATGTTATGTATACATGTAGGAATGCCCCTAAACACACAGCCAACCTCCCAGTGCAACACAGTCTGTGATCTAAACCCGCAGTAGATAAAAAAAACTCTACATTGTTGCTTAAAGTTTTGCAAACTCTCTAGTATATTTCCAACGTCAGCATAAATGTACACTACAATATGATTCTTCTTCCACACTGGTCATAAGGCAGACAAATAGAATGTAGTCAAACTTAAAGTACAACATTCTGTGTAATTTGTCCGAGTTCTTAATATCTACTTTTTAATAAAGTATCACAACTTAATTATTGTGGATGAATAATAGTACAAATTTGCAGCCTGTTTGTTTCATGCATTTACAGCTACTTACAAAACAACAATCTATTCGTCCACATATAACAACATTTAACTAAAAACACAAAATCATAATAAAAAAAAATCTGATGAAAACAACATCCATCCACATCATAAAAAGATGCTCAGGTTTGTAACTTACATATTCCATCATGTTGTTACTCTCACATTTTCTCCTGCTGAGTTTCCAGTGCAGCCCCAGCTGATAAGAAAACAAAAGCACTAGTTAGGAAATGCTACAGGCGGGAGGATGATTTCCAGTCCATGACATGCTTTAAATATTTCAGACTAGCAGACAGTCTTTACACTGGGTTCACTGAGGTCAAACTGCAGTGAGTGCTCAGAGTACTGACCGCAGTGTCTTGTCAACCTCTGGCATGAGACAAAAAAAACTGTTTACTGCTGACCTTTGCACGGTCTGGTCAGCCTCTGCAATCTATCATTAGCTTGGCCAAAAATAGCTGTAAAGGACAAGAGGTGTTGCTGCACACAGCTGCTTTACAAAATCACGGGCCAAACTCCTTCATCGTCTTACCTTGTGATATAACCGGTTGTTTTCCCATTCTAACAATTTCTGAATAGATCGTCGCGTCTGTGTAACAGAGAAACACACATGACTTAAACGTGCCAGTAATCACCCCATTAAAGCTTCAAACAGGTGCTTAGCAAATACCAATAAAACCCTGCATTAAAACGTCAGACATTTATGGACTGACAGTGTTATATAAGCACCTCATAAGCTCAGTTATGGTCAATAACCTAGTATTGATTTTAAACTTCCCAATGCTAGCCATCTTAAATTATCTAATTTGATTGATCATAAGTAATTACAAATAAAAAAGCTGGATGTGGTTCAAAAGGTATAAAACAGCAAACGAGTGATTAACTGAACTGTTTACATTAGAGTTAGAGATACCCTTTTGTTGAGACATATGACTGGCCAAAGACTGCAGCCCACTGTGCAGCAGCAGCACAGGCAGCCACACAGCAGCCATTTCACGTTGACTGGCAGGTTCTTCTTCAGACAAGCATTGACCCGACTGATGCTGGTTTTAAACTCTTCTGGAGCAACCTGTTTAGAAACCAGAGTCAGAAAAGTAAACCCACAGCATGAAAAATGAAGGTCACCTACATGATGATGTTAATAAACAAATAAAGACAAGCAGATTTACATGTAACATGCATGTGCATACTCCAGATGAAGGCGTATCATGGAACTCAGTTATCAACATCCTAAAATAATTGTCGACTTCTCTCAGACAGATCCCACTCAATTGCATGCTTTTAACTGCAAGCTACAGGACTTTCAAGGCAAAAGAAGGACAAAAAGAAAAGATAAGCTCCACAGCCTGTGGCTGTGGCGTCCAAACAACATGAATGGTTGCTCATTCCTCTCTGGGTATGTACACCATAAAACTAGGGTCGTAATCTTTTATGACAGGATGCAAAGGTCTCTTTGCAAACAGTGAAAGAGCTCCGAATAAAGCCCAGCAGGCCTGATCTGTACCCTTCAGTCATCATAATCCTGACCTCATCCATCACATGTCACCCTGGGTCACAATACTGAAGATACATTTTATTGCCCTACACTTCCCTCAGCCTGTTCTTTCCCCTGAAACCATTTTTTGTCTCAGCAGCCGACCCAGGAAGCGGTCCTTTCTCGTGCCCGGTGCAGTCTTTATTTCATTATTTCGTCACCTGGAGATGAGTCCACCCAGCACCGGGATAAAGCCATTTGGACGGTTTACTCATTGACAGAAGCCCACATTGGTACATTCAGCACACGTTAGATGCACTAATGCACACTCACTAAAATGCACCATGTTGGGACTTCCAAAGACAAAAAGCGAAAAAAAGACTCAAAACATCACCTTTTTAAAAGCTGAACAAAAAACTGCATTTGAAGAAATGTTAAAAGACCATTACCTTCCCAGTAAGAACAGAGGGAAATTCTGTGTCAAATCTGTTGCTTAGGCCGAACCTAAAAATACAGAAACTGCATGTGAGTCAGCATCCGGCTGGAAAAGTTTAAGATGTTAAAAACGTGGCAGCAAAATCACTTTATTGCCAAAAAAAAAATACCTCTGCAACAGACTCAAATTAGTCATAAACTCTTAAATTAAACACCAGGTTAAGGCTCAGCATTAAACTATGGCTTGAGTCTCAGCGATAACAGATGCGTGTAATATCTATCCAGTCGTGTCTGACCCTCATGGCCAGTTTACAACAAATAAAGATCCATAAATTAATTGTGAAGGTTTTTATAAGCTCAACAAGTCATAGGCTTGTGGTTAAGGATTTAGCCTTGCAACCTGAATGTCCCTGGTTTGATTCCCAGTCTCACCATGTACTACGGCTGAAGTGGCAAGGTACCTAACCAAAATGCTCCCCAGGTGTCATGTACAGGGCTGCTCACTTCACTCACACGACAACACTGTGAAATGCAATTTCCCCCCAGGTATTAATAAAGTATTCTGATGATTCCAAAGAAGGGGGAAATTAGTGTTTTCAATGTTCGAATCAGCATGTCTTTGGAATTTGGTCCTAGTCTGGCACAGGAAGGGCATGCAGTCTCCACAAATAAAAGGACCTTTGGTTGCTCTAACAGGAAATTAAACCCAGAACCTTGTTGCTGTGATGTTAATCATCACATGAAGTGCAATGTGTACAGTCCAAGTGATAAACAGCAACCCATTCAATCAACTGACATTTTTTGACTACATGCTTTTAAAATAGTCTGCTGAACTCATACTGTTGGTATAAAAACAAAAAATGTTTTTGAAAGTATGTAAAGCTGTATAAAAAAGGTGCAAATCCTTTTATAATAAACTTATTGGAGCTATCTTTATTAATTCAGTCATTTGACAGTCTTGTGGTTAGGAAACCAGCCTTCGGTTCGATTCCCGGTCCTACCATGTACTATGAAGCACCCTTGGGCAAAGCCATTATCCCTATTGCTACCCGGGCACCATGTACAGTACTGCCCACTGCTTGAGGCACGTGTGCTCACTTTACTCAGTGTATGTTTTCCTGCCAGGTTAAGTTAAATGTGGAGGACAAATTACTCACTTAACACAGTAGGCAAAATATATTAATTTTCTCATTGCACTGAAATTGGAATTATTGCATAAACCTTTGGTTGTTTAAAGGTTGATCACAGTAAAGTGATCTATTTTGCCTTCTGTGTTTACACACAGAAAAATCTGTTCGCCACATTTAACTCATCCATGCATTTAAAACACACACACACACACACACACACACACACACACACACACACACACACACACACACACACTGAGTGAAGTGAGAAAACGTGCCTGGAGCACTTATATACAATGCCCGGGAAGTACTTGGGGTTAGGTGCCATGCTCAAGGGCACTTAAGCCATTGGTGGGACCAGGAATCAAACCAGGGACCTTCAGGTTGCAAGGCAATTTCCTTAACCACAAGCATCCAACTGCCTGGGTTGTTTACTCAGACATAATTTCAAAATAGAATTGTGGGATTCTATTTTAATATGAAAAAAAGAACATTGTGATGCATTTTGGTTGTTATCTTAGCTCGGTCCTAAATCCACCTGGATCTATTATGTACATCTGTAATGATGATGATGTAGGGAATACAACCTGCACTAAAATCGTACAAAATGCTTGTTGGGATTCAACATGACTTAATAATGTTTATAGCAAGCGGATAAGGAAATAATGAGCACATGTGAGAAAAACTGGATTCCTTAAATTACACACAAGGATGGATTCCACTTTATACATGTGAGAAGTCTGTAGTCTGAGGTTTACCGTTAACCAAAGGTTAGCTAAACAAAAATACATGCAACATTAAAATTGTCATTTTCCATGCAAACGATTAAATCATCATAAATTAAACTGTACAAACTGTTAGCGGGTGTGAGTTGAGGGTCCCGAGAGGTTTCGCGTTTAAAAATACTTATCTAAGCAAACACACAATCCGTTAGCATGAAGCTACCACAGCGCGTTTAATAAAACAGCGTGCAGTTGTTTTGCTTACACAGTAATGTGTCCGGCCCCTCGCATGACCACGGGTTCGGGACAATATCTGACCAGGTGCTCTTCACTCACTATTCGCTCGTCTTCTTCTTCTAACTCATAAATGGTATCAAAGTCCGCCATGTTGGGCAGTAAGACGCTCATGACGTTTCCGGCACTACTATAATGACGTCAGATGAAAACACGGCAGGCGTCGAACCTTTGAACATCAATGGCGGGAAAAAGTTGACTTGTAAAAGGTAATTTCACAATTCACTGTTGTTTTTTTAAGTATATGTACTGTTAAAAACTGAGTTTGCAAGAAATATGCTAACCACACCAACCCCAATGTTATTAATACATACAACTTTGTCGCTAAATCAACACGTGCACAAACAACAACAGTGGTGGAGCACCTACACATTAAATATACAGAAAGTTCTATCTCGTGCTATTTAAAGTAGTTTCCCCCACCTCCATCCACTCTTTTGGGTAGCATAACAGCATTTTAAAGGGTGTTTGTGGGAGTTTCTTGTCTATGTTACACTAATGTTAAACCAGAGGGCCTCTAATAGTCCAAGTCTTCTACATTCATACATTTACGCTTGGTCATTTTTATTTAAAGCGACTCACAAATATCCCACTTATTAGTTGGGTCATAGCACATGGTTACAAAACTAAATATTAGTTATTGGTCTTGCTCAAGAAGCCACATTGGTAATTTCAGTGGACCTGGGATTTGAACTCACAATCATTTGATTGCAACTCAACACCCTAACCACTTATGCTACAGTGGTTACTGTAGGTGTTATCCTAACCCTAACACCTAGCTCACCACCAATACCAAACACAAAAAGTATTTGATTTGATTAAGGTCTGAACTCCTCTAATATTTTAAAATGTTACTTTTATGACTTTGTAAAGCACTCTTGTTGCGACATGAAAGAACCTTCAGCAAACTGTACAGTTGTCCAACATTTTGACTAAGTGCTTGATCTTATAGTCTCGCCATGGTGTGACTGAATGAATGTACAAAACAACCGAATTTATTAATTAAGGAATGTGAACCAATACTTTTGTCCATTTAGAATATTATATGTATATTATATTTGATTGTAACAATGCTTTAGGCCTGGGAATATATAAGGTAAGTAATAAATAAATAGATGAATGAATGAATGAATAGTAGTGGTGTTTTTGGTGAATTTTTGTGTCTCTGACTGTGTTATTTGAGAACAGGAAGTGCCCACAGCATGTTGGACTTATTAGGACAAAACAGTACTAACCCAACACTTAAAATTTTTTAAAGGTTAAAGCAGAAAAAAAAAATCAATGCACCTAAATTTCCATATATTCTTAGCGGTTTGTCAGTGACCCTGATTTGAGATTCAACTCATTACTATATGCATATGTAGGTTGGTCTATTATGAGAAGTGGTTAGTTTTTTATGTCTTGTTGCTGTACATATTATATCTGGAGAGCAATTGAGTAAGAATATTTATTAAATCTCTATTTTATAATGTAATTGGGTTTCTTTTATAATCAGAGTATGTCATGTTCACATACTTAAGATTCTTTATTTAGATACTTACAGATTTTTTGTAATACACATTAAAATGTGACCTTACACATAACATTTTATACATTTTATTATATATA
>JAOUQT010000033.1:16973609-16986581 GCA_025769995.1 Xyliphius kryptos
CCAGGAGACAGGCCAGTACACCAGGAGACATGGAGGGGGCTGTAGGAGAGAACATCCACCGCCTCATCAGGAGCATGTCCAGACGTTCTAGGGAGATTATACAGGCACGTGGAGGCCACACACACTACAGAGCCTCATTTGAACTTGTCTTGAGGAATTTCCTTGTTGTATCAGCCTGTCATTTAATTTTACACTTTGATCTTGAGTATGATTCCAAATACAGACCTCCGTGGGATAATCATTTATATTTTTATTTTGTTCTCAATGCATTCCACTATCTACTAAATAAAGATTTTCAACTGAAATATTTTATTTATTAAGATCCAGGATGTGTTATTTTGATTTTTGTTTTTTTGAGCAGCGTATATTAAATAAAAGACGATTCTGTATTTTCAGTGTGTTATGTTTCACATTCTTCTTTCTCTTGTGAAGTATAAAGGAAGTTGGAAGACAATAGTGAGGTAGCGCCCCCCTCAGCTTTGGTGGAGGTATTATGTGTAATTTGCAGCGGACGTTAACATGGGGAGGTAAAAAAAAAGGGAGATTATACAAACATATTTATCGACACTCTTGCAGATGTATTGACTCATCGTATTCCCGGCTGTATAATCAATTTTAGTCGAATAATAGTTACACCCCTAGTATGCATATATATTTACAGTGTGTACACGCATGCATGTACTAAAGAGCATGTGTGCATACTATAAACCATGGTAAGCTCATAGTACAGTTGCTTGACAGCCACACACTTACTCAAACTCTTTGATCCATAAAAGTCATCGCTTAACCCTGGGAAGTCCTGAGCGTCCCGACAGTTGAAAGTAGAGAGAACAGGTGAAAAGAAAAAAGCAGACAGAAAGAAAACGAGATGTTAGTTAGAGGCTGAGGAAAAAGGAGCAGTGCTCACTGGCGAGAGAAACATGAACATAACCTTGCTGTGCTTTAATAAGCTGTACAATAAAAACAACGAGCAATGGCATCCTATGTCATGCATTAAATGGTAAGTTGGTGTTTTTAGGGTTACTGGGTTACTATCTGTTCAAAATTATTTATTTGATAACTAACTTGAATGACACCAGGCTAATAATATTTTAATATTTTTTTTTTGTTTTTATACAAAGCACTAGAGATTATAGCTGCATTACAGAGCTGGGTGGAGTCTGTATATTTCAGTGGCAGGTTCAAAGAGGCTGCCCAGCAATTATACTACAGTGGTTGGATAGTTTCCATCTAAATAAGAGAAGCTAAAAACCTTTTTTTAATAACAACCCATAGTCATGTGACAAGCCTGTTACAAATGAACTTATTTAGTTATCAGCTATATGTTAATAACGTGTATTTGCTCATTAAGCGAACAATTTTATTCAGGACTTACCAATATCCCAACTTGTTTGGGGTCAAAAAGCAGAGTTGGCTATACAGCACCCCTTGAGTAAAAAGGAATATGGGCCTCGTTGATGGACCCACATTGGTAAATTGTGGACCTGGGCTTTAAGGAGATTGATGGGCCAACCCCTCTTCCACCGAGTTTCCACACCCCGCACCACAGTTATGTTTATCTAACAGTGCTGGGTGCTGCTATAATGAATTTCATGCTTATTTGGTCAATAAAGCATTAAAAGTTTATTCCACCACACATTTATAGGACACTAGTAAAAATAAAGTCATTATTTTTAGGGACATCAAAAAGGAAACCAAAGGTGTCCATACTGTACGTTTCAAAACTATTACTAATAATTATGAAGCTAATTTAACATTTAAATGAAACAAATTAATAGTACGCTCCGCCCTCTGTGTATTTTTTGAGATTGCTCATCATCACGCTAAAACTCTATTGTCAGATTCTCCCACTCTGTTGCATCAGTTTACAGCCGCTGTGAACCCTCACGTTCAGAGGCCAGGATTAATCAGCCCATCAGTGATACTAGATCAAGCACAGCATCAGGAATATTCGTGCATCTCTGCACCATTGAGCAGCTGACATCTGAGCCTTTACTGAGAAAGCACAGAAGCCAGAGAGCATACTGTACTCTGATTGGTTCTTCTGCATCCCTGGTGAAAACATTAAAGCATAACAGGCACCAAAGTCAGCGGCACACGGTCCCAGAGGTGAGAGGAGGATGCAGCATGAAGGACAGTGTTAAAGCTCTGACACCCCCCCGCCCCCCCCCAATGCCTACACACACATGTACTTACGTTCAGACTCCACCATCTCCTGCACAATATTCTCCTTGCTCTTGTAAAACGGGAACTTGCGTGAGAGGTTGAAGCTTTTTTTGCGCTTTACTTTGACTGGCTGCATGAAGATGATCACGTGGGAGGAGTGGGAATGAGAGATGAAACAAACAGAACAAACGGGTTTCAGTGCGGTCGACACCCGCACACACAAAACAGTCATGCAGAAAAGAGACAAAATAAATCAAATCGATGGATTTCCATGAATAAAGGACAATGGATGGTCAACCGAAATCCAAACATGCAATATCACAAAGAAACATGATGTCAATTTAATAAACGACCATTACATCATTGTTACGTGAACAATGAATGGCAAACAAACAGCAGCAGCAAAGTTTTACATCAGCCACCAACATATAGTATGATGATGGCACCTTCAGGCTGAATACAGGATACACCTGTGTGTATCTGCTGACTGCTATGAAACCAGTGACACATGAGATGTCTCTGCAACGGGAGCCAACTACAATGATGAGGCATCATTCTCACAAAGTGGGTCAGTTATCACACAGCTCACACAGGGGAGGTTGGGGGTAAGGAGCAGAGGCACACTCACCCTGTTGGACTCGATCATGCCTGTTCTAGCATGGAACTTGACTGTTTTTAACCGAGCACGCTCTTTCTTTTCGACCCTGAAACAAAAAAACGATTGTAAATTGTAAACTATATTGTTGTCGCTCTTTAGGTCACAATGCAAATGACCATCATATTTAAAACCACAGATATTTAAGTAAAGCTTTTAATAGCCTATTAAATGGGCATTAAAATTCAAGTGTAAATATCAAATGTTATTTAAAAATGTCAACAGGGACCGAGTTTAGCCATCGTTCCCAAAGCATTTTGATGAGGATTCACATATTGTTTACTATGTGTACATATTTGTTGTGTACACACGGTCTCTAATTCCATAGTTTAAACACCCACACCATAAATAATGATTCATAAAACATCGTATTGTGCATTCAGGGTTTTCGCAAACATTGGAGGCTGCGGTCAATACGTCTAATTCCCAGGCCTATTTTAATTTGACTACATTTCTAATGTAAACTGGCTGCAAAATAAAAAAGGGCTTTTAGAACTAAATAGGCACTTATGGATGCTTAACTACCAATACAATAATTAAACAGCTATATAAATGTTAAATGACAAACCAGAACATAAATAAAGCACTTAGTTTCCTTCCTTAAGTGGGACAGACCAATTGCACAGCGTTACAGTAAAACAACCACGTGCCCACATTACATCAGAGGTCCTAAAGCTAAACTAAAGCTAAACTTAAACTTTTTAAAACTGCTGCTTGTCTTTTTTTTTTTACTGAGGCACACAGGGCTGTTAGTGTAAGTAGGGAAAAAGGACAATTAAAAATGATGATGCAGACACATTCTCATTCTGATTTGCTTATGATGTTTTCTTCCCTGATTCCTTCCTCTGTTGTATTTTCTGAAATTATACCAACAAATTCAAAGTCCTTGACATGCTTCCTGTTTTAAACAGCACATATATGCCCAGTATATGTGAATGAACATGTGATCTACACAACAGTCATTTTATTCCGTACCCTAATGAACACCGGGGTTCAAATCCCCCACCTGAATTTCAGTGACCTTTGTCTTTTGTGTAAAAACAAAAAAAATTCACTCTATGAAAAAGAGAATTATTATGGTGGGGTTCCCCATGCCCATTCAGGGGAGAACGTCTCAGGCGCTGGGCAAAGACAGGGGGTCAACCTATTGCTTAGCAATAGCAAAATTGCTATTGCCTATTTTGAGCAGACAATTTACCTTGAATCCATGTTTTTGGACTGTAGGAGGCAACTCACACGGACATGGGTTCATAGCGTGGACTCAAACGGAACAGTTGTATTGTTTACTTCATAACGATGTCAGTTTCGAAACTTTTGTAACTATAAGGCTCATTTTGGTCTGATAAATACAATTATTGATTACTCATCTCACTAATTGTATATAAAAAAAAAAAAAAAAAAAACATAACATTGCGTGCATCACTACAGTTTAAACACTGTGGGTTACTGTGCCTGATAATGCAGTACCTTTTCTTGCTGGGAATGACCCCAATCTGCTCACTCTCGCCGTGGGACGTGACGAGCCGTGCCTGCCACCACTCATCATCAGAGGCGTTGATTACATGCAGAATGTCTCCATATGAGAAGCTCAGGCCCTGGCTGGGCAAGCAGCTGTCCCTGGTGCGATCGTAGTCAAAAAGTGCCCTGAACAGATACAAAGAACGAGGTGACCACCCACCATATATACATTATAATCAAGGAGGCAAAACTGTTTTTGTGCAATAATAATTATGTATCCATATGAAGAGATCTGCTCTTTGGTTGACTTGTGAAAGGTGGAACAATGGAAACATTAGGTTTTTAAATTAATTTCCTGCTAAAGCTACACAAGAAACAATGCTCCATAACCCATATTAATATAATAATAGTGAATTGCAGTAATAAATGTTGAGTTTTCATAAATGAACCCTGATGACAGAACTTCGTCTGGTGTCTAAATGAGGAAAAATGAAAGGAATCATTACATTTATTTACTAAAATTCTCTCATTTAATGGATTTTCAGAATAACAAACAACAAAGAATGACAACTGAAATCATAGCATGAAGTGGTATCGGGTGTTGCTCATCAGCAGCGTACACCTCAAAAGCATGCTTAGCTGACAGTATATAGTATGCCGCTTCCACAACTTGAAAAAGTACACTGAGGTTTTATAGCAACTTATAGCAATAGTTTTATAAAAAAGGCCTTGCATGTTTCAGCAGATCAATGCTAAACCACACACTGCATCAATCACAATAGCATGGCTTTGCAATAGAAGAGTCAATGTGCTAAATTGGCCAACCAATAGAAAATATTTGGCACATTATAAAATAAAAAAAAATCTGGCAATGAAGGCCCAGGACTGTAAAGCAACTAAAATCCCACATCAGACAAAAACGGGACAATATTCCGCTCACAAAACTTATGCAAAGAGGGTGCTGAAGTGACCAAATGTGGGGCAATGATGACAGTAAACACAGTTATATTAATAACAACCAACAAAAACGCAATACATGTGTTAATCCTTAGACATCATGCCAGGGTGGGATAATCAGTACTTAAGTAAGAATGCTTACACTTCTTATGATTAAACACAAGATAGACGATTCTGATAAACCATCTCTATTTTGTAGCCGCAGCCAAAAAAAATGGAACCATTAAGGGATATAAGCATGCTGTGGCCATTTTAGCATACTGCTTTTGTTTACTGTGCAGTACATTAGTAGGTGATTTCAGACGATGCCCACGTTTAAATGTACTCGCAATCTTCGCAATGACCAAAAATCAATATGCAGTCGTATTTACGTCATCAAATAGATCAACCTGCATGCATTGAGACTTCAACATGGTTTTTAATCGTTTATGTCCTATAACCATAAGCTCAGATTTTTTACACAAGCTAACCCAAAGTTACACAAGCTAACACAAAATTGAACGGTCATGATGTATTAGAGGAGACTGTGGAAGAACGGCACTTGTTGCTGGACATGAGTCATTATCAGGAACCTAATATAAACTGTATGGCCAACAGAACTGAGACACCTACACATTCTAAGTTGGTCCTCTATATGTAGCTGTAACACCTCCTACTTTTTTAAGAGCATTTTTAAAAAGATCTGGAGTCTGTTAGTGGGAATTTCTGTCTATTTGTAAGATCAGACACTGGTGGTGTAGGATGAGTTTTAACATTCTACTTCATCCCAAAAGAGTTTAATGTAGGAACTGTGGGCCAGTTAGATTTTTCCACGCCAAAATGCCCCAGCCATGGTATTATGGACCTTGTTTTGTGGACTGGCGCACATTCATGTTTAAGCAGAAAAAAAGACCTTCCCTAAACCGTTCTCAAAACTCTGGTTCTTAACAAATTACACCTGTACAAAATACAAACTGTCAGAGTACTTTGTCCATGTAGGGCATTAAACTGCAATTTAAGAAGCCAACTAGAGATTCAATTTCTTAAAAACTAAAACATTTTGTGCCTAATCAGTTTACTTATCTGTAATAATAAAAATGAATTAAAATTTACATTAAATGTGAAAACATAACTGAGGTCAGAAAATATGTATGTGGTGATGTAATAACTGTGCCAGGTCTAATGAGGCAATGATACATTTACATTGTATATATTTTGTTTTTATATTTGTATACAATTATAAAAATATATAGATTATATAGATATATTCAATGCCCAAGAGTGAGAGCAAAAAAATATATGTTAAATTTGCTTTAAAAGTCCCCACGAGGAAATTTATCTTGTAACTCTGTACAGGGCGGATCAAAACTCAAAAGCATGAACCAAGCTAAACACAGATCCTAAATTTTACCTCGTCAAACAGGTTAAGACCCTGCAGAAAGCAGGAAGTCCAGCTTTACTGGTTCATCTGTACCTCTTGTTTATCGCTCGCTCACGGTCAGCAACCCTGAGGACTCCAGGTCTTTGTGCGACAGCGCAACAAAGCAGTTTGTGGACAAAATATTACTGTTTACAGGGATGTTTTTTTTTTTTTTTTTAAACATATAAGCATCAAACTGTATTTTTTAAAGCTTCAAATTTAAATATGACATTGTTTGTTTCAAAGACTTTAAATTTTATTTATATGTAATTGATTTTGGTTTATTGACCAGTTTTTTAGGCACAATTCTTAATCACTGAATTCCTCTATTTCATATAATTCATATAGTCCTATTTCCACAGACATATATAAGCAATTATGGACAATGGTCATCAGCTTTGTGAGGCTTTTGTATTTACGCATGACTCTGCACCAGTGAACAAAGCAATTTGAGTGAGACTGGTTAAGAACTGGATTTACCCACACAGCTCTAACCTCAAATTCCATTAAACAACTTTGGGATGAATTAGAATGTAGACTGTTGGCCAGGCCCCATCCAACATTTACAAATGTTCTTCTGTGTGATAAAGCAAGAATTTCCGCAAAACCCTAAATCTTGTAGAAAGATACTTCTAAACAGTGGAATCTACAAAATCGGGAACCAACTAAGAAAAGTATTTCACAAAAGTTACATGGGTATCCCAATAATTGTGTCTATATAATGAACATTGTCTGAATTATCAATGATCAGCAACTGTAAGATACCAATTGCAAAGTAAACCTCGATATGGGGTGCTTAGCGCCTTCGCCTCACAGCATTATGGGTCTGGGTCTATTCTGTGTGGAGTTTCTAATTTTCGTTCATGAGCAGCACATTCCATGCACAAAAACCGACAATATTAAATAACCCATAGGTGTACATGTCTGTATGGATGCATTTTCCTGTGTAAAACTTGTAAAGTAGTCCTTCAACTTTTGGGACCCCAATGCAGGTGCAATACTGCAATATAGTGTAATATATATAATGTAATGCAATATAGTGAAACGCTGAGAAAATGAAAGAAAAACCAAAGGAACCAAACAGGATCAGCTGTAAGGCCACAGGCTGCTCATCGCATGTCAATGTCATCTATGTGCTATATACCTTTTTATAGTAGTTTAATGTAAAACAGACATCTGTATATGCAAATATGAAATTTGTTAACAGCGCATAGATCCATAAACACCTGAAGCTGAGTATTAAACAGCTGTAAATTAAAAGCAAATCAGCATGTACTATGACTACAAACAGAACCATCACTAGCCAATAGAAACTTTCATTGAAAAATCCAGTCTAGATCAATCGTATACAGCAGTCATTAATTAAACATTCGGTCTCGCAACCAGTCACTTAACTAGTTCATATGACAGACCGCACCTACACCTATTTTCCACATAGTCTTGCCACACGCATTTCAGACAGGTTTTAATACCATTACCACACAGGTTGCTCTACTTACTGCTTAATGCCTAGATTACCATGTGTTTACAAAAAATGTCCAGACAACTAAAAACACTAAATAACAGTCAATGATCAAAGTACCAACACATTTAACAACATAAAACTGAATTCTTATTTAGCACACATGATCCTTGCATTAACCATTTTAGTTTTTAAACTTGACAACTATAGCAACAGTACTGCGAGTAGGACTCGATCCTAATAATTAGATAAAGCCAACTCCACTTATTGAATTAAATTCTAGTCAACCAATGGTGGCTTATGTTCTGCTTAATTAAAAACCTAGAGCAACTTCAGCTCTTGGCAAAAAAATGAGGGTTGAAAAAACTGTAATGTTTACCAGCAACGATGACCAGAAAAAGGGGACCTTCAAGTACTGTACTGTACAACAGCATCTCACAAACCAGCTGTGATAATGTGCTTTTAATATTAATTACATTGATGTGATCTAATTCTCAGTTTTGGTTCATGTTAAAGCACTTAAGTCATCTATATACATGTTCTGATACTGACACCAATTAACCACAGATAATAACTAGTTCTGTAAATTAACTTGAGAGAAATTGGGACAACAAAGGATCTTAAACAACTCTGTTCTTCAGGAACCTTCCAGTTCTCATTTGCCCTGCCAGAAAAAAAAACTAAAGAAGACAAATCAGCTGATGGATTAGATGCACTTTGCTTATTGTGCCATTTTATTTAGTTTTAATCCCGATTAAGCCTACTGCTTTTTATATGAAGTGGGTGAACAACATGGGGGTTAAGAGGAAGTGCCAGTACTAATGTGTTCATTACCCACAAAAGCATTAACTGCACATTAAATTTATCAGGTCAAAAACAACCTCAAAAAAGCCTGGAGTTTATGGTCTGTCTATTCGTTCAGTACAAGACAAGGTCTTTAACTTCCAGGTAGGAGGACAAGATTCCAAAGGTCCTGCGTGGGTTTCCGCCAAAAGATTTTGATTTGTCCCACCATACAAAAACATGCTGGTAAGTAAATCAGTACCGATAACTTTTTTCATCCAAGAATGAATGAATGTATAAAAAAATATATTGGTCCAGGCCAGTAGAAGCACTTAAACTTGTTTTCATTTTGGGCTACAAGAACCATTTAATGTGATTAAGACAGTAATGGCAATTTAGTTCTACAAAAACATTAACCATGCGGTTATATCGAAAAGCAATTCAACTTGAAAAGCCTCAGTCAAATCCACTTTCAAGACCTCGAGGAGACAAGCTTTTATTCACTCACAATAACCCACAAGTTTCCTTACAGAAGCTACATGTCACGTCAGAATAACCAAACAAAGCCAGCAAATGAGATATGACGGATTCCTGATGGTGCAGAACATCAAAAAGGGCAACGTACAAAGGTTAAGTAAATAAAATACTACAACACAGAGAAACTGCATGAATCTATTCATCATGAACGCATGTTTAAACAATACCCATATCCTGTAAAAGTGGATGATTTAAGACAAAATGCTTCCGTTACCTGACATAGAGGGATCGTTTTTCACTAGTGCGCAGGGAGCCTGATCCAGAGCTCATACTGCTGTTCATCATCTGCTCTCTCAAGTCGTGGATCTTGGACTCAAAACGGCTGTACTCTGTAAAACATAATTATAAATAAAATTAATTAAATTAGAACAGCTGTACAGAATAAATCCACGTGTTCGGCTGAGTACATACAAAACAGGACGTTAAAAAGTGGAAGCCAATAGCAGCCTGAAGAACTAAGCAGACAAATGTTAATTACTTGTTTTTATAGCTATTAGCAAGTAATAATATGCTTATATTTAAAATAATATAAATTCACAAGTTATAAGAAATGTAACTAGACAACCTATTTAATATCATGGAAAGATGAACATATGGCAGAGTAAGAATTACAACGCAAGATCATATGGATTAAAACTATAGGCAAGCCCTCTGCAGTACTGTGCTGTTACTACAGTCGCAAGCTTAGCAACCGACTAAACAATAATCCTCTCCAGAGAGATCAGAGTAAAAACACAATCCAAACCACTTAAAATCATGGCAAAATCACTTCACGGAGCCTTGAAGTTACATTTAATTGTAATTTATAAAAGCTTTTATTTGCACACCATGTTTGCCAAAAACTATGGATGCAACAAGTGGTTTTATTTGTCATTCCAACAATGTAAAGAAGTGTACAGTTTACAGTAGAATGAAATAACGTTCTCCAGGAACAAGATGCTACACAGAACTGCATAAAAATATTTCCTTATGCTCACTAAATCCGGTTTCACAATTTGCACCCAAGGAACCTTGGTGTCGTCCTGGAATATGTCCATGCTATGCGGCTAGTTATAATGTTACTAGTGAGCTGATGATGGGTTTGGTACATATTGAATGAAAGCACAGTGACTGCTACAGTCACCTAAACACACGTTTGACATGAACATACCATTAAAATGTACTTTTGTTTATTCGTCATTTCTCTCTTTTTGTAGCGTTCCGACATGAAGCTGATTTTTTAGTTTCAAAATAATTCCCCAATTAAATTATGAGAAGACTAAATGATAAGTCCCACAAAAAGCCCTTTTTCAAAACTAGAAACTATTCAACTAGAAATTTTGTGCTGCCTCTGATGATTACATGTTGTCTAATTCTTAGAGTCAGATCAGTCATACTGCATAGATTCCCTTTGATTATTAAATCCCATGACCTTTTCTCTATGAAGTGTATTATGATAAAATTATTAAAAATAAGACGAAAAAAGATGATGGAATCATAAAATAAATCAATTTTTCTTTCTTCTTTTCGACATTTGTTATTAGAATTAGTATTATGTCCAACACAAACACACTTTCTAATTCATTCTAATGTTCGATAACAAACTAATTCATATTTCAGAAAACAATAAAATACATACACAAAACAATATTTACAATTAAACTGATCAAACCATTTGGATCAGCAGAATATTATTTTACCAAATAGTGAATATTGGATGTAATTATACTTGTTATAAATTGTCAGAAAACAGAATAAATGGGGCGCACTAACTAATGCGTGATCAGTAGCTTTAGTGAAAATAATATAGTAATTTTTACTATATAACAAAAGTCTGCATTACCTTATTTATCACAACTGTATTAAATAACATGTCTAACTAGTTGGTCATCAGAAATCCTAGACCACTCCAACACAAAATCCCTTTTATTAACCATTTAACAACTGAATATACACTGCAGTGACATGAGGGGGATTTATAACTAGTGTCTGGTATTATTCCCACCTGTTCATAAGCTGAGTAATGTCCTATATATTTGAATTGAAGGTGGGCAAAATCTTGGTTTCTCTCCAATGTGTGGACATAAAGCTGAAAGAAAAAGTTTAAAAAGATGTTCATAGAAGTTTGTGTGGGGTCTTTAAGCTATACATTAATTTGGAAGGGGAGATAGATGAGGGGGATTTAGAATATAAGCATTATAATAAGCATGGGAATTTCCAAAACAATCTTTTTGTTGTTAAAAATGTCATTTTCCACATTCCGTGAAGGAATCTATCACTAAAATGAGTAAACCTTATATTTATACTAACTTAGTTATGGTTTTTACAAATACAAGGATTTATTTTAAAGTTCAACGACCTTTAGAATTTGCTGTAATACACGTATCTTCCAGTTACTCAATGTCTAATTATTCAGTTCTATTTATCATAGCGTCACTCATTTCATTTGTTCTCCCAGAAGACCACTACATAATGACTGAACAAGGTGTTAAACTTCACCAATCATGCCAGCACAACACACACAGACATATCACCACCACATCAGTGTCACTATAGTGCAAAGAAAGATCCATTAGTGAGAAATGACCTGTGCTGTGGGGATGATCCTTTTGTGGGGATCATTACAGAACATAGTTATACATTTTGGGGTAAAAAAAAAAAACAGACTACATCCTGTAAGTACAAAATTCATCTATGTGGTAGGTAGAAATGAATAAACATAAGGAGCGTGGAAACAAGATGAACCTAATATCAGTGCTTACAAAATAAACTTACAAAATAGATTTTATAAACTTTTAATGACTTACAGTGCCATGCAAAAGTATTAACCCCCTTTGCATTTTTCACATTTTGTTACCTCACAACCATGAAGGCAAAGGGATTTTTTGAAAGTCTGCATCATTTAATTAACAGACCACGCATCTTGACACTGGGATTTTTGCCCATTCCTCAAAACAAAACAGCTCCAGCTCCGTCAAGTTAGATGGTTATTTCTTCAAGTCTGACCGCAGATTCTAAAAAGCCCAGCTCTATGGAGTGTACAGCTTATTGTGGCCGTATGGACAAATACGACAGTCTCTGCTTGCAGTTCTTTCAGGGTTACCTTTGGTCTTTGTGCTGCCTTTAGGTTAATGTCCTCCTTTATCGGTCGGATAGTTTTGGTGGGCGGCCCTCTCTTGGCAGGTTTGGAGTGGTACCATGTTCTCTCCATTTGATGATAATGTGTTTGGTGGTGCTCCGGGGGATCATCAGAGATTTGGATATTTTTTATAACACAACACTGACTTATACTTCTCTACAACTTTGTCCCGACTTGCTTGGCGGTCTCCCTGGACTTCACGGTGTTGTTTGGTTATCTTAATGGTGTTGCAGCCTCCATGGCTTTTCAGAAACAGGTGTGCATATAGTGACAGACCATGTGACTTTTAGCTTACACACAGGTGGCCTTCATTTATCCAGGCATGTGACTTAATAAGTAATTGGTTGCAGCAAAACTTTTTAGGGGCTTCATTATAAGGAGAATGAATACATATGCACATGATGATGATGTTTTTTTTACATCCACATTATACACAC
>JAOUQT010000033.1:17162706-17176495 GCA_025769995.1 Xyliphius kryptos
TTACATACTACACACTGCACACTATTTACTGTACACTTTATACTGCATACTACACACTGCACACTATACACTACACAACACCATATACTCTGCACATTACATACTACACACTGCACACTATTTACTGTACACTTTATACTGCATACTACACACTGCACACTATACACTACACAACACCATATACTCTGCACATTACATACTACACACTGCACACTATTTACTGTACACTTTATACTGCATACTACACACTGCACACTATACACTACACACTGCATACTTCATACGGCACACTACATATTGTGCACTACACACTGCACACTAATACACTGAACACTACATACTGCAAACGACACACTACATACTTCACTCTATACACTGCATACTGCACACTACATACTGCACACTACATACTGCAGACTAACACACTGCATACTGTACACTACATACTGCACACTAAACACTGCACACTACATACTGTACACTACATACACACACTGCACACTGTACACTACATAATGCACACTACACACTGAATACTTTACACTGCATACTGCACAAGGCACACTGCATACTGTACACTGCAAACTGTATACTGCATTCTGCACACTGTACACTGCACATTGTTTACTACACCCTACATACTGTACACTACACACTGCATACTGCACACTGTTTACTACACACTACATACTGTACACTACACACTGCATTCTGCACATGGTACACTACACACTGCATACTGTACACTACACACTATTGTTTTTGGAATGTAGACATATACAGATGCATTGTCTATTTCATGAAATCAAATTCTATGATTTGTAAATAATTAAAGAAATACTACTAAGTTCTTTAATTGTCTCTGTGTCCTTGAGGGTGACACCTGAGTCCACCAAATGTGATATGTGCCCTTAAGCATGATTTCATCATCAGTCGCATATTTCTGGAACTTTGCAACATGGCTGTTGCAACCTTTATTTGCCAACATTGGGATACCTTCGGGTACGTGCTGTTGACCGTTCTTAGTCCCAGAAGCATAGTTATACAGCCTGCTCAACAATACACTGACTACAGGAATACTTCCAGAGTTTATGGTGATGAGGCAGGGATAGGACCGGCAAATACTGGGATAGACAATTATGTGGCGAATGTAACGCTGCGGGTCAGCTAGTTAAGTTATATTAACATTACAGGGTCAGAGCACGGGGTTTCCCCACAGCAATGAGGCAATTCCTAAAACAATGAGGTTTGAGGATTTTGCTTACATTGGTAACTGGGATATGATCCCCCCCCCCCCCCCCCCCCCCCCCCCCCCCTCAGATTACCAAACTACTAACTGTTCTCTCATCCATAAGTCGCTTTGGATAAAAGCAGCTGCTAAATAATTAAATTCTCAAGAGTTCACAGTACCAACTTAACCTAAACACCAAGCAACTACGTCCACGTAGCAGCACATGCTTTTGCTTGTAGCTACGACACTTACGGGATGAAACCTAGACTTCTTTTGAACCGATAGCATTACAGTCCTGGGTTCAGGCTCAGAACTATGTAAAGCTGTTTTGTGACAACGCACTGCAGTAAAAACATCTATATAAATAGATTACTTGAACATATAAGTAGCTGATGCCCCATAATTAACTACTTTTTTATATCAGTTTATTTGTAAATACCATATTTTAATTGATTTGATGCCATTCTAATTTCTTTTTTTTCCTGCTCAAGAAGTAGTTTGTGCTGTTTTCTCCACAGAATATTGTGTTCGTAGGTTTTGTCAGCTGGAAGCCAGAATTGTGCAAAAAATAATCATAATAAAAAATACTTGAAATCGTTAATTTGTGGGCCCTGAATCTATAATCCATAAAAGTTGAACTTTTATAGTTTTGTATGGAATTTTGGAAATTAATCAACTTTTACATTATATTCCTTTTTTTTTTGGAAAGGGTCTGTATATCAGGATGGAAAATGGAAATGGATGAAAATTAGTTTTGCAGTCTGCGTTGTCATTCATCTAAATCTTTGCATTTCTTTAGTGCTTAAAAAAGAATGCATCAGTTCCAAAGATAAACGGCTGAACTCTAATATGGCTGGATGTTTTACTTGCTGATGGGGGAAAGCGTCTGTGTATTGTGTAGACATAGATTTATATGCTGGTCATAAATAAAACTCTGAGAAAAAAGGGAAGAGCGAATTTTCCATGACGCCATGTCCATTCAAGTTTGAAAAAAGAGAAAGCAGAGGGCTCCCACAGGCGAACGGAGCGCAACGTGACCGGTGTACTGATTGATCTCCGAGCGCAATTTATGGGGCGCACCGGGGGCCACGGCGTTCCACGGTCTGCAGGGGACCCAGGAGGCTTTCTGCGCGCGGGCCATGACTGAGGAGGGGGAACGAATTTCGTTTCTTCTTGTTGTTAAAAGAAAAAAATGACAATCTCTGAAACACAGTGAAAAACGCAAGCAGAGGAGATCTATAGGGCCACGTGTGCGTGCACAGAATAGCGCGAAGGAGCGCGCAGCAGACGCGCGTGTGCCAAAAAGTTCTTCGGGAATAAAAAAAAAGCCACCCGCATCCACCTCCTCCTATTCCATCCCACACCCCTCGCATTCAGCCTTCAATCCAGAACCCCATTCAGTGGGATGCTGGTCCTGTAGCAAGGAGCTCCTCCGCGCGCGCTAAAATCAAGCCAATGAAAACTGACAAAAGCTGAGATTTTTACGCAAAATCGGTGCGAGTCGGTGCGCAGTTCAATGCGTCGTTTCGGTCTTCAGCGGACAAGAAAAACTTTTGGGTACATCGCTGCTTTTTCATCTGGGGAGGTTCTTGTGTAGCCTCGACTTTTGTTTTTTTGTTGTAATTGTAATTTTTGGTCTGACGGACTTAAACTTTGCTTTAATCTTTTATTGTATAGCTGTGTATTTTTACCCTCCAGTCTTTGGGCTTCCACAACCTGTGTGTTGGGGGGCTGAAGACTTCACGTTAGGCGCCTTGATTCACTGGTGTATGTGATTGGTTTAATAAGTGCCTTTGTTCTCCAGCGAGGGCAGCATGGATGCCGAGAACAGCGCAGGCGCAGCGGAGGAGCTGCAGCTCGACTCCGCACGCAAACCGGTAAGTGCAGCATCCAGCACCACTCCATCGCCCTGCACGCACCGTCCACCTGACCCCGGTCAGTGTGTAAGCACGTTAGATGATGGCATGCACGGTATAACTCGGCTGCTCCAGTGATTTATTTAAAGTCATTAGAGCCACAGCACAGACTGTCTGAACACTGCGGCCCATGTTAGGAGAGCTCTCATTGCTTCTAATCACAATGCTGAGAACATCTGCCTCGTGAGTGACCCTGCTCCCTTTTGCAGCTGTGGATGTGAAACTCCCCGTCCCTCCTGCCGGGGGTGATCAGGGTCAGTGGCCCTGTTCTGTTCTGTATTGGGAAAGTTGATTCCAACTTTCCACACCATGCAAACATCTGAGTGAACACGTGGACTTCACACTTCTCATTGGCTTTACAAATGTAGAATTTGTTGAAGGTGCAGTGTTCTGTCATTTTCTCTCTCTCTCTCTTCAGCGGGCTGGTTCGATGCACAAACACTGCCATGAGCTGGCCGAGGCATTGGAGGTCGAGCAAGAGGGGCTGGTGGAGCATCAGCCTTTGGAGCAGGATGACCTCAACTTTGAGAGATGGAAGCCCAAGCCAAAGCCCAAGAGGACGCTGCACGAAAAGATCGACGATCTCAAAACCTACCTGTGGAACCCTGAGACCAATGAGTTCATGGGGCGCTCGGGAAAGAGCTGGAGTGAGTAGCGTGTTGAAGCGTGTGAATCAGCCGGGTGACTTAAATGGATGGATGTGTGTGTGTGTGTGACATTCAGGGTGAAAATGAACTTTTTTTTTTGAGTGTTAACCAAGCGCATGCTTATCAGGGTTGGGTTTATTGTTTTATCAGCGTATTTTTGGTCTTGGCTTTGGCTTTTGGGTCAGCTCTCCTCTTGATCATGCCACTGCGTGCTGCCTGGAAAGCGAGATGTGTGTGCATGTGTCGCGGTGTGGGCTTAAAGCGCATGTTTACATAGGTGCACGGAGAGCTTGGAAAAATCTGGACAAAACAGACTGCCTGGGGAACGGTTCTCAGCGGGCGAGTAACTGTCGCCGGCCATTTGTTGGCAAGGAGTCAAGTTCCTTTTCCCCAAACTCCAGATCATCTGAAATAGACTTTAATGTCCCCAGTGTTCCGAAGCCTTCTTTGCATGATGGGTTTTCTATCAGAAGCTCTGAACAGTCTTAGATAAAAGATTAACAAAACCCTTCCTGGCAACAGTTACCTGGAGGATGTTAGGAGACAAAGAAAATAAATTAGACTCATAGATACTATACCATTAATCCAGTAATAAGGCTACTGCAACTGTCCTATTTAACCACATTCAGTCTGTAATGGGTCCCATTTCATTATGAGCAGCTGACATAAAGGCTCGGCTTGGCACAGTGCATGATCAGAGGAGGGGCCCCTCGCTCTGTGATGAGAATCTTGTGAAAGGGAAGGGTACACGAGTGTGTAAAGCCTCACAATGTCAGAGTGGCGTGATTGGCCTCCTTGGAGCTGCTAGTGGCTATGGATGGTGGCTGAAGAGCGTCACTCTGATGGCAACCGGAGGTTCACTATGTTCCCGAGTGAGGGGGCTGCTGGGAGAACTCTCAGTGTGCTCAAACAGAAAAACCTTTGTGATTCAGACACACCAGTCTGGCAGCAGACAGCTTCTGAAAAACTGCCTGTGCAGCAAAATTTGGTGAAAACGAAGTAATTAGCAGGCGGTCCCACTCTCCACGGGTCTGATCAGCTGCAAGGTTCTTCCGTTCTCTCAGGACGGTTGGCAGTTGGTAAAAAAAATAAAAAAAAATAAAAATAACAGACGTGATTAGTTTCCTAAGAGGATTTTATGTGGAATACGGTCCGGTGCAAAGTTTGGGAATTCCAAGTTTTTTTTTTTACATAAAACAAATGAACATACAAACATAATGGCCTTATTCACAAAGTCCACACACACTAGTGAAGTGAACACCTGCCTGAAGCAGTGGGCAGCCCTGTACATGACTTCCATAGTACTTCAATGTACTTCCATAGTACTTGTTGGGACCAAGAATTGAACTGGTAATGTTCGGGGCACATCAGGTCCTTAACCACAAGCCTGCTCTAACAAGTTGTGACGAAATGACAAGCATGCATTGTGCTGTTGCTGGTACCTGCACACTGATCAATAGTGGAACCTGAACTAAATTACATAGCTCCGCTCCGTTTTGCCCAATCGCTCTGCTCAGTGCCCACACCTCCACGCTGCTGCCACATGATCAATTGTATCATTCATTCATTATCTTCTGCTTATTCCTTTATGAGGGTCGCGGGGGGGTTCCACATGCCCATTCAGGGAAGAATGTCTCGAGCGCTGGGCAGATACACCCAAGACAGGGCGCCAATCCATCGCTGGGTACACACTCACACACAGTCACACGCTCATACACACACTATACAGGGCAATTTAGAGCATTCAATTTACCTTCATGTTTTTTGGAATGTAGGTGGAAACCGGAGAACCCGGAGGAAACCCACGCAGACATGGGGAGAACATGCAAACTCCACCCAGATTGGGATTCAAACTGGAAATTCCCAGCGCTGAGAGGCGAATGTGCTAACCACTAAGCCACCGTACTGCCCTGCATGGATTTAAAAAAATCCTTATCCACACTGCATGTGATAAATGATAGAAATTGTTAAGCAAATTCACATTTCAGCTTGTTTATGGGATGTGAAATGGGATTTAATGGCATTGGGGTTCATCGGTGCTGCTTACTGCAGGGCTGATCTGTATCTATGTAACAGTGCCACAAACACAAGTTATATTTTGTTCAGGAAAGATATGCTGCCATCAAGACATAGGAATTTCATGTCTAATATAGCAGGACATTGTTGTTTCTCATTTCTCCTAAGTTAGGTCCGACTGCAGTACAGATTTATGTCTTTTTTTAAAAATGCTTGGCCCAACATAAAAGGAGAATCAGACACTTGTAACCACAGAGTTAACTACATTCTATCATTCAGCACACTTTTTTACTTTTGTATACAACAATAATGGATAAAAAATCACTTATAAATCCGCAAAAAATCATTTTAGTAATAACAATAGACAAAATGAAAAGCTATGTGATTCTTATTTCATAATTGTTTATTTGTGTGTATTTAATTAATTATAGTTAATTATCAAAACACTGAACATTTATGATTTTTTCTTTTGCCTGCTAAATAAGGTTTTTGGCGAATTAACAAATTACAGATTTTAGTCTCTATTTTTTTTTCAATTTTAGAAAGTGTCCCAACTTTATTGGAAATTGGGTTTGTATTTGCAAGAATTTACTTTTGTGGCGTATATATAAATTTAAAAACAAAATACAATTACATCAGTTTTTCTCTATTGTTTCGAGTAATGTTGAAACGTTTAAAAAGAAAATATAATAAACAATAAACTATATTTTAAGGTTTTTATTGTTGTAAAAATCATTTATAACGTCTTTGGGAACACACTAGTTTATAAAAACTGCTGTACCGCTGCAGTCAGGCTTGTGTCCAGCAGAGGGCGCTTTTAAACCATTTCTCAGTGCTATTAGCAGTTTTCACCATTATGGCCTGTAACGTCACCGGATGTCATTTCGGATTAGTTTACAAAAACCCAGCTGTGATTCAAAAACAGGATTAATAAACTGAATAAAGTAAGTATGTCCACGTTCTTATTTAATTTCCCTCAGTGGCTTTAAAGCACTTTATTATGTAACAGTTGCTTTGTGGGTGTTCAACATGTTTCCCGTCAATTCTCACCTTGTTTGCATTATAAACGCGGTAACGCCATCTGCATTCACAGTATAGAAATATGCTTAAAGTTGTAAATATGTACATTGTAATTGTAATAAAAATAATAAATCCAATTTGTATCACACTTTTGCACCATTACACAAAAATACACTACCTTTTTGCTGCACGAGTTTTATTCTTTCGTTTCTTCTTTTTTAAAAGTTTGCTACCATTTTACTCAAAATTCCTACAGTAAAAATGAACAAAACTCATACTGTAGATAGAGAAGATAGGGTAGTTTAAGGCAGTCTTCAAGAAGTCTGATAACAACTTAATATTTATTTTAAGAAGAGCCAAATTCTGTACTTATTTAGGTTTTCATTCATTTATTATCTTCTGCTTAATCCTCTATGAGGGTCGTGGGCCTCATGCCCACCATGGGGAGAAAGTCTTAGGCGTTGGGACTGGGCACCAATATATAACTGGGCACTCTCTCACTTATTCACAAACACACACACATACAATATAGGGGCAATTAGAGCAACCAATTTACCTTAAGTCCATGTTTTTGGACTGTAGGAGGAAACCGGAGAACCAGAGGAAACCTGCGCAGACACTGGGAGAACATGGGAACTCCACCCAGATCGAAATTCGATTTATAAATCCCCAGCGCTGAGAGGTGAATGTGCTAAACACTAAGCCACCCTGCCGGCCTCACTCAAAATTCCCACAGTGAAAAAACCCCCTAAAGTAATACAGTAGATGTAGAGTAGCTACTGTAGTTTAGGGTAATGGTGCAAAAGTCAGATTTACAACTTTAGACATATTTCTATATGATGTATTAATTATGCTTAAAAAAGTGCTTTAAATTATTTGTGTGACTGCAGTTTTATACCGAATCATTACTTTCATGTGCTTTACTGTCTAAATTTCTTCATATTCAACTTTGTACCAAAATGAAATGATCGTGTTTACTAGTCGCAGAAAGTTAAGCTATGCAATTAAATTTTTTAACACTCCAAAACACACATCTGAGACCACATGAGCTCCAATCACAGTATTTTACTAAGTAATAAAATAAATGTTTCAACTGAAAAGTGATAACTGTTACTTTAGGACCTGTAAATATGTACTGTCAATAAAAACAAAGTACATCGTCAATAAATTTTATCATTTTATGTATTAAGATTTTATATATAATTGGGTTGAGGTCTTGATATTGACTGGATTTTTGCAAAACTATACGTAGTTTCTCTCACATTCCAGCACAATGGATCATTGTTAGTTAAATGTTAGAGCAAAACTCATAATAATAGTTAAGACCATTTTAATACCAGTATGCTTTTGAATAACTTGGCCCTAATTATATGCTCTATCCCTCAGCTTCTTCAAAATGTCTCATCTCATCTCATTATCTTCCGCTTAGGGTTCCCCATGCTCATCCAGTGGAAAATTATTTGGGCGTTGGCCAGATACACCCAAGACAAGTTTTTTTTTTTCACTCACAAAACACACACACACACTCTATATATAGGGGCATTTTAGAGCAGCCAATTCACCTTAAAAAACCAAACAAACATAAAACCAGAGAACCAGGAAAAATGTGAAAGAACGTTTTGGGCGCTGGCCAGATCCAGACAGGGCAAGACATCCAGGACAGGGCGCATCCACCCAGACACACACATCATATGGGGCCAATTCTTTAGAGCGGCCATTTCACCTTTAATCCATGCTTTTAGACTGTGGAAGGAAACCCAGAGAACTAACTGGTGCTAACCACTACACCAGCATGCCACCCAAAATGTGTCTTAATGGCTTTAAACTTGAATCATTGTTATGATGCGGTACAGTCTGCTAATCCCAGCATTCTCATCAGGCTAAAATAGGAGAAGACCCAGGCCCGGGAGATATCCTGTGTCTTTTCCAGACCCTCTGCCTCTACGTAAAGGCCTCTGTGGAACTGGAGTTGTTTCTCCAGTGCTGCCCTCTGTCTGTAAGTGAAACAGTGAAACCTTCAGTCAGAACTTACATTTATGACGCGCAAAATCTAATCCCATGGGTTTAAATGAAGATGATCATTAATAACTACTGACAATAAGGTAGAAGTGGATGTGCATTATTGTGAATACGATAAGAGATAAGATATCCCTTTATTTGTCCCGCAGTGGGGAAATACACACACTCAGCAGCAAGTTACAGTAGTTGGGAATGTTAAACTATAAATCCAATATAGCTTTTAAGAGAAGTAATTGAAAAAACAAAAATATTATGATAGAAATATAAATCAGTATATACAAGATAAATGAACATTTATGTACGACATATTATACAGAAGGAAAAAATAAAGCAAGTATTGCAAATATGATAACAGATAACAGATTACACAGCAACAAAGTAATAGCAATCACGGGAAGCAAAGTGCTATTACACCTCTTTCCCGTGAATTAGTCACATAAATGCAGTGTGTTATTGCTTTTATGAAACGGTTACAAAAATACTATAATAAAAAATAAGGTATAATTTAAAAATGTATTTATTAAATGAAAAATTGTTAATAAACCGATGAGTAACAGGATTCCGGTTTCTTTAACAAACTAATACTGTGGCAATCAAATAGTGGCCAAATCACAAAATGCAGTTTATAAAAACATTTGAAAAATAAAGTATTGCATTTCATGCATCGCTACGAATGTGAAGCGGTCAGAGGTGTGCATTAATGTTAAAAATTTCATGGCTGGACAAACAGTTCAGCCAATCAGATATAAGGACCAGAACTTCAGGTTTTTATAATGTACATTAGCATGTCGTAATTCTACAGAAGCACTGAGGCAGTGTTGTTAAATATAAGTGTAAAATGAGATACCTGCTGAAGAGTTCGGCGACCCGGCGTGCCTCTTCCTCAGCCTGCAAAGCTGCTTCCTTTTCTGCTTGTCTTTTCTCCTCCATAACTTTCCTTTGCCTCTCTTCTTCCTCTTGCTTTTTGCGTAGATATTCTTGTCGCTCACTTTCATCCATCTCCTGCAGTCTGATCAGCTCTTCCTCCCTCTGAATTTCCTCTTCCTCCTGCTGACGCTTTAACTCAACTACACACCCCAAACATTTCTGTCAAATGACATATCTTATTTCTTTTAATGTAGAGAATCATCATGAGCTCTGCAGCTTTTTAAATCATGTTTTGGACCTTATGCTGCCAAAGCTGTGGCTGTTTCCAGTTTACATGTCCTCAGATGAACACATGACAAATTACTCCATTGTCTAAGTTCGTTAAAGTTTGCGGTCATTTGTTTTCTCGGCTCCGCCATATTATTTTAATGGTTTTGTGTAATGGACTTTGACCCAATAATCCTCACACATCACCTTTTGCCCATCCAGGAGAGAACTTTTGGGGAACTGGATAGCTATAGCCATGGCTCATGGCTGAGCAGCGCACACTCTCTCACACAGACACTATATAGAGGCAAGTTAAAGGTAGAAGATTTAGAATTTACAGCTGACAGGCTGTTAAAGTAGACAATGCACCTTGACTCCATGTTTTTGGAAACTACCCAGATAAGGATGTGAAACTGGATCCCCAGCGGTGAGAGGCGGACATGCTACACCACCGTGCCACCCACCAAACCGTCCTTTTATATTCCTTTTTATCTTTCTGTTGTGGATTTGATGGAGTGTGTTTCCTGTTGCATGACCCTGTTTCAGGCTGAAATTGTTGAATTAATGGCTTTTCATTTGATTTTAGAACACGTTGGCAAACAGAAGAGTTTATGGTCGACTTAGTGACCTGCAAAATGCTTTGGTTCTGTTTGTGCTAATATGCTCTTTGGCTTTTGTAAAACATGGCATAGTGCATTATGGCCAAACAGCTACATTTAGTCATTTAGCAGACGCTTTTATCCAAAGCCACTTACAAATGAGGGGACAACACAAGTCAGTATTTTTAGGAAAAACAGCTAGACTGCAGCACCATTGACCCTGTGCATTACTTGATCTGTCAAATTATTATTATTATTATTTTTTTCCCCACTTGAAAGAAGCTTTATCCCAGCCACCTTTTTAAAATAGCCACACTTTTTTGCTGTGTCTTAGTTATTTGAGTTGGTTTTATTTATGTACTTTTAAGATTTGTTTGATTTTTTAGTTCAAAGTTATTTTAAAGTTCTAAAGGGTTCCTAAAATGTCCATAGAACCATTGTATATTAACCAGGTTCATCAAAACATAGTTAAAATATTTCTGTATTGAGTATTCTGATGGTTTACCTGCTCTTCGTGCCTCTTCTTCTTGACGTGCCCTTTGAAGCCGCTCCAGAAGCCTTTTCTTTTCCTCCTGTTTCCTTCTTTCCCTCTCCATCTCTGCCTTCTCTCTTCTCTCCTGCTCCATCACTTTCTCCAGTTCCCTCTGTTTTCCCTCCTTTTCATTTAATTTTCTTAGCCTGTAAAACACAGCAATGTTGCAACTTTTTAAAAAAAAGATCTTTAGCTGTAGCTTATTGATCTACAGTTGGTAGATCAATAAGTTACAGCTAAAGATTTAACTCCTCAAACCAAAAACAAATGTAATTGAGCGCGATACACGTAAAATAAAAATTGCCATTTTTGAAAGGTTCAAACTAATGCACAGGCCATAATTATTTTACTATACATTATAATAAAATAATCCCCATCCAAAAATAGGATTATCTCAAAAGTCTGTGTTCTTTTGTTTTTACTTTAATAATAAAAACACCATGGTGTATTGGCTGAAAGTGCTCAATATAAGATCATACCTGGCTTTTTCTTCTCTTTCTCTTTGCTCCTCCTCCAATTCAAGTCGCATTGTCTCTTCTCTGTTTTCTCGTTCTTGCTGCCTCTTCCTCTCTTCTTCTTCTTTCTCTTTCTTCTTCTTCTCCACCTCTAGTCGGTGATGTTCAGCCTTTGCAGCCAGAGCTGCAGCCTTGCTCTCCTGCAGTTTTGTGGTTTTAGAACTGACCTTTATTAAAAGAGCTAGACTTTATTAATATGATACAACAATAATAATTATTCTGATTAATATTAATGAAAAATGAAAAAAGTAAAAACTCTGCCATATAATGTGCAAATGTTTGTTTCCTGGAAATAAGGAGGTGCATGAAATTTTGAAAGTAATCAATATTTTTCTGCTGTTCTTACACAGAGGAAGTTGTCGTCCACATTTAACCCATCCGTGCAGTAAAATATTTACACACTCAGGGAAGTGAGAACACGTGCTTAAAGCAGTGGACAGCCTTGTACATGTTTAGGTGCCTTACTCAAGGGCACTTCAGACCTCACACTTGGTGTAACTGGGAACCAGGGACCTTCAGGTTGCTAGGCTGGTTCCCTAACCACAAGTCTGCCCCTACCCTATGACCGCTTCTTTGATCAGGGTCTGCTCTTAACTATATTACATTTGTGATTGTTATTTTGTATTATCTTGGTGAATTATATCAAGTACTAAGAGCTTTTTAAAACACTGGCTTTAAAACAGGAAAGAACAGAATGTTTTTGGAAAGCTGACTTGTTTTTTTATTTCACTTTTTATTTGTGTAATAACGTTTTAAAAAGTTTTTAATATTAACCATATGTATCGTAAACCAAGTTAATAAATAAGAAAGATAGATTATATTTAAAAAGTAAGAACCAAACCTTTTGTTTCTTTGTATTATTTGCTGTAGAACGTAAGACGTGAAGTTTAGCTATATATTAGAATATTAGATTCATGTATAACCATGTCATTGTTTAATATCAGTGATTGTCTAATACTAGGTGTATCTTGTTCAGACAGTATTCATATTTTTGGATCTGTTGCATTGAAAGACTTACATTTTTGGTTGATTTCGACTTGGCAGAGCTGGATCCTGGATAATTTATGGGGAAAGCACAGGGAGGGGAGCCTGGCTTAAAGCGAGCTGGCACTGGGCTGCTCCGGTCAGTAACTGTTGTAGCACTGCTTCTGTGATAGCTCCAGGTACCCGTGGAGGCCTGACTGGCAGAACTTTGTGATCTGGAGATAAATGCAGCTTCACATTTCTCTTGGAAACCAGAGCACTGATCATCATTCACATCATGGGACACATGGCCGTCTTCAGTTTCCAAACTGGCTTTAGAGACACTCTTCTCCTGGAAAACTTGTTCATCATACATACTGGGTTCAGATTCAGAGCTGTCATGGAAAACTGAGTCCGGACTGACATTTGTGATGTCATTAGTGTTTCTGGGACTCTGATCATCTGCAAACTTGTCTTCAGACTCGTTTATTTTTGCATGAGATGAGGAGTTTTCAGATTGTACTGGGCCATTTGTTTTCTTTTTGACCTTCTGTGTTTCTTGTGACAGCCGTGGTTTACCTGAGAGATAAAGACATAAAACATCAACAAAATGCTGCATCTATTTTAGTAACTTATGGTCAGATATGCAGCTGACATTGAGAGAAAACATACCGACAACAAACGCACTCTGGCCCTTGGCTGTCTTTTTGACTTTTTTTATATGACTAGTTTGGTTGGCCTCGGTCTTCAGATTTTCACCATTTGATATTTTTTGTGTTTTCTTGTAACAAAAGTATATTCAAAAACTTCAATTAAAAACAAACCAAACAAAAATATACAGTCCACTCATTGCACATTTATCTATTTATCTAGTCTGTTATGTCTTTCTTATATGGACACAAATATTTGGGCATCTACACATTAAACATTGCATCTGGACTTAAAAAGTAAGGTTCATAAATGCCTTCTATTTAGAGTATAGTTCACAAGGCATAGCACAAGAGCAGCGCACAGGGTCAGAGAACAGGGTCAGAGCACAGGGTCAGAGCACAGGGTCAGAGCAAAGGGTCAGAGCACACAGGGTCAGAGCACACAGGGTCAGAGCACAGGGTCAGAGCACAGGGTCAGAGCACACAGGGTCAGAGCACACAGGGTCAGAGCACAGGGTCAGAGCACAGGGTCAGAGCACACAGGGTC
>JAOUQT010000033.1:17564867-17576847 GCA_025769995.1 Xyliphius kryptos
AGATCTAAATATTATTCAGACACTTTGGGGGGTTTTGGAGGAGCGAGTCAGAAAACCTTCTCCTCCACCAGCATCACCTAGTGACCTGGTCACCATCCTGCAAAAAGAACGGCTTAAAATCCATCTGAACACTGTGCAGGACTTGTAGATGTCACTCCCAAGATCAATGGACGCAGTATTGGCCGCAAAAGTAGGTCCTACACCATACTAATCAATTATTGTGGTCTACAACCAGGTGTCTACAACCACCCTGTAGATGGGCGTTGCGGTTCTACAGTTTCATTTTGTAGTCCATTTGTTTCTCTACAAACTCTGTTAGTCCTCCCAAGTCTGTTCTCTTATGATCAGGACCATGGACAGAGCAGGTATCATTAGGGCGGTGGATGATTCTCAGTACTGCAGTGATACTGATGAAGGATGAGAGGATGAAGAACACACACGGTGCAGCACGTTGATCTACTGTCTGTGATTCTACATCCACAAGGTGGAGCAATCGGGTGGATGTGTGTGATAGAGTGTACAGTAAGAACAGCACACACACACTAGCACACCTGCACCACCATGGGAATGTCACTGCAGTACTGAGCATCTTCCACCACTATAGTAATAGCTGCTCTGTCCATGGTGCTGATCATCCGAGAACAAATGGACTAACAGTGTATGTAGAGAAACAGATGGAACTACAGTGTGGAACTGAAGAACTATAAAGCTCATCTACGTATAGGATCAAGAAGATAATGTGTGTAAATTATATTATATTTATGTTGTTTAGCAAAAACATTAGAAAAAAAATCCAGTAAGCCTAAAGAACACAGCAAAACGGTCATACTCACTTCAGAGAGATAGGAATCAGTATGGTTGGTATGTATGGACAAACTGTAACACAGAAAACATCAAGTTGGTTGATGGACATCAATATCAAATATATTTATATGATTGCCCCATGGAATTCCACAAGAGTCGTGTTTAGGTCTTATATTATTATCTCCTACTAAAATCTATTTACCTACTGTACTTACACACAGAGGAACGTGTCCTCTGGTGGGCAGCCCTGTACATGGTGCCCGGGGAGCAATTGAGTTTCGGTGCCTTACCCAAGGGCACTTAGGCCATAGTACTTGATGGGACTGGGAAATGAACCGGGGACCTTCAGGTCGCAAGGCTGGTTCCTTAACCTCAAGCCTACATCTCCCTAGGACTTTAGGATGTTGGGCTATTAGTCTGAGGGTTGGAGTTCCAGTGAAGTTACCAATGTGGTCCTTGAGCAACTCCCTTAACCGTTGTGGCTTCAGGGGACTGTATCATGACTGAACTTGGGCTCTGACCCTCAACCATGAAGTTGGTACACTTGTAGGTCAGGGAGCAATTGGGGTTATGGGCCATACCCAAGGACACTTCAGCCGTAGTGCGTGGTGCTACCGGGAATTGAACCGGGACCGTCAGGTCGCAAGGCTGGTTTCTTAACCTCAAGCCTATGATTGCCTCCCTAATCATCAATGTGAACTGTCATTTACTTAATGTAGTTTTGTTGTTAAACACAGGAAAGACCTTGAGATGGTCGAGCGCTACAGTGCGAGGAACCTGCCACTCTCGTGTGAGCATCAGAGCAGGGACTGAGACACGGGAGATCCTAAGGCGACCAGGATGGACCGCGGATGTCGCCACGCTGTAAGAGACCCATGAGCAGACGGAGTTGGAACCATGTGCATTTCAATGCAGCCTGTTCCGGAAACCCTGTCTCCGGTCCTCACTTTGTCTTAACCTGCCAACGTTTTCCTTTCCTTTTCCTTTTCCTTTTTCAAGCAAAGTTCTGTTTGGTTTAGTTCAGAACGACACAGTGATGTAGTGGTTAGCACATCCATCTCTCAGCGCAGGTTCAAGTTTGAGTTCCAATTCAGGAGCTTTGCATCTTCTCCCCATGTGAATTTTCTCCGGTTTCCTCCCACAGTTCAAAAACATGGACTCAAGGTGAATCGGCTGCTCTAAATTGCCCTGTGTTTGTTTGTGTGTTTCCCTCAATGGAGTGGCGCCCTCTATCCCAGTCTCCAAAACATTCCCGCCTGGTTGGGCATGGGAAACCCCTCTGCAACCCTAGTAGAGGATTGAGCAGGAGATAATGAAACAAAGTGATTTAGTTTGTATAAAACTACCTGATTTCTGTTTACAGTCATGCTCTACGTGCTTTTATTAATAAATAAGTCAGTATTTTTAAACGAAACTTGTTTCGGTTCCCCTCACTGTGTCCACTTCCACCCCAAACACTCGCCTCTGTTCGGCTGACTGTTGTAATGTTTTCCAAACGCCTCGTCTTTGGGGATGTCGGGGTAAAGGTACTTGAGCGGGTTCTCGGGGACGATGCCATCCGCGATAACTTTATAGTCCCGGATGATGTCAGCGATGGGAAGTGCGGTGAGCCGGTTTTTGGTGTACGGTTCCACAGAGATGAACTTTGCCTCGCCTGCAAATGAAAAATGAACGCACATTGTACGGATTAGACCTCAAGCCAACTTAATGAAACGGAGTGTTTAACCTGCTGGTAATATCCAACCCCCCCTCCCCCACGTAATGACACACAACTTAAAATGCTGGATCTCAACAGCATCCCAAACACAGAGCGTGTCATTCTGTACATCACAGATCAGACCCTTCTTTGACCGAGCAGCTACTCACCTGTCCAAGTTCTAAGCCTATCCCGGCGCAAACGCTGTAATTCATCGCTAAAAGTGACATTGCTTAACCACATTTGACTTTCATATAAGATTAAGGACCAAAAAACCTTTTTATTTGTCTGATTAGTAAATCAGCCAGCATGAAAGCGTAGCGATTTGTATCCCCATCTGGGAAGTTTGTATGTTCTCCTCCCCATTTCTGCATGGGTTTTCTCCGTGTTCCTCCCACGGTCCCAAAGATATGGATTTTAGGTAAATTGGCTGCTTATAATTGCTGCTTTTTAGTGTGTGTGTAAGTGTGAGTAAGTGTGTGAACAACGATGGATTGGGGTCCTGTCCTCTGCCCAGTGCCCGAAACGTTCTCCCCTGGATGGACATGGGGAACCCCCTGTGATTATAGTAGAGGAATAAGAAAAAGATAATGAGCTAAGATTATTAAACCTCTGTAAACTTTTAATATTCAGCTTAGGATCAAAGTTTCCTAATTTGGGGGGCGGTACGGTGGCTTAGTGGTTAGCACCTTCGCCTCTCAGCACTTGGGGTTCCCGGTTCCCAATCGAGTCCCAATCTGGGTGGAGTTTCCATGTCCTCCCCATGTCTGCGTGGGTTTTCTCCGGTTTCCTCCCACAGTCCAAAAACATGGATTCCAGGTAAATTGAATGCTCTAAATTCCCCTGTATAGTGTGTGTGTGTATGTGTGAGTGAGTGTGTACCCAGCGATGGATTGGCGCCCTGTCCTGGATGTATCTGCCCAGCGCCCGAGATGTTCTCCCCTGTATGGGCATGGGGAACCCCCCCGCGACCCTCATAAAGGAATAAGCGGAAGATAGTGAATGAATTAATGAACATAAATGAACATGATCTTTGAGGCTGCCATCAGTCTTCTGGAAGATCTTATTACAAGATTTTGGGGTCTGTATCTTTTAGCTTGTGTCTGGTTAAACACAAGCATTCTAAGTTGTCACACTGGTGCTAAACAGGAAAACCTTTGCTTGTACACATAGCTTAATCTTAGGTCTCGTGTTTAGTTATGTCATTGCCCTGAAAGCTTCTGAACAACGATCTCCTTCTTGCTTTTGATTTTGAAAGATCTCGCAAAGAAGAAAGTCATGCATTACTCCATGCTTTCCAAAAAACAATTGCCACAAAATCTCATCTTATCTCATTATACTTTGCTTAATCCTCTAGGAACACTGGTGAGGGGTTTACCTCATGACCATCCATGGATGAACATTTTGGGCCTTGGGCAGGTACACCAATACTAATACTACACATGGCGTCAATCCATCGCTGTGCACACACTCACTCACACTAAAGAAGGGCAATTTGGAGCCGCCATCTCACCTTTAACCCATGTTTTTGGATTGTAAACCTGGAGAAAACTTACATGGACCCAGGGAGACCATCAACAAGGGCTGAGAATATTTAAGGGCGCCACGGTGGCTTAGTGGTTAGGATATTCACCTCTCAGCGCTGGGGATTCCCGGTTTGAATCCCTATCTGGGTGGAGTTTGCATCTTCTCCCCATGTCTGCATGGGTTTCCTCCGGGTTCTATGGTTTCCTCCCACAGTCCAAAAGCATGGATTCAATGTAACCCCCCCGTGACCATCGATGAAGATTAAGCCGAAGATAATAAATGAATAAATTTGATTGTTTATTTATTAATCAACGTTCTTAATAAAAAACTGCAATCATGAACAAAATTACAAAAAATGTATTGTATCATGGGCCGCATAAGATACATGAATAAATTTGTAGTTATTTAGCTTAGTTATGTTTATATATACATCCCAGGGGTCACTGGCAGTTTGTGCATACATCGTTCAGTTGCGGGCTTAATTTGCGGGCTTAATGCGGGCTTAATGGTTAGCACAATCGCCTCGGTTTGAATCCCTTTCTGGGTGGAGTTTGCATGTTCTCCCCATGTCTACATGGGTTTCCTCCAGGTTCTCTGGTTTCCTCCCACACCCCAAAAAACATGAAGGTAAATTGAATGCTCTAAATTGTCCTGTATAGTGTGTGTGTGTGTGTGTGTGTGTGTGTGTGTGTGTGTGTGTATGTATGAGTAAGTGGGTACCCAGCGATGGATTGGCACCCTGTCCTGGGCCCCGAGACGTTCTCTCCTGGGCATGGGGAACCCCACCGCGACCCTCATAAAGGAATAAGCGTAAGATAATGAATGAATGAATAATTGTATCATTAGCTTGTAAATATATGAATGGCTCATTAAGTAAAAACAATACTATATTTACATAAACATAGACAAAACATAGAAACATAAAACAGTTTGTTTTTCAATATTGAAGCTGCATATAGAACTAATAAAATTGATTTGATTTTTTTCACACTTTTTTTAAGTAATCAGTACATTTTTGTTTGTGGTTAATTTAACAAACTGCTCCTGTTGTCCGTTAAAGCCTGGTGTCTGTTAAAGTCTGGTGTTCATAATGCTTTTTCATCACTTCCCTGCTTGGTGTCATCAGTGTTGTGACCCAGCTTTATTCAGCGTGCCCTGTCAGTTGGGGTTAGAGCTTGGGGTGGGTTCTGTTTATTAAATTTCACCATAGCAAAAACATTCACCTGCTTGAGTCTTTCCGTTTCATCAAGTTTCGGAATATTAATGTTTATAACAGGATATTAATCTGATGATTATTAATTACTATTATAATTAGCTTCACTTAAAGAAAATGTAATAAAAATGCAGTTACATGTATTGAAAAACACGAGGGTGACATAGTGGGTAGTGGTCATCACGTTTACCTCTAAACCCAGGGGATCCAGGTTCAAATCCTAATCTGGGTGGAGCTTTCATATTCTGTTTGCATGGGTTTTCCACTGGTTCTCCAGGTTTTCTTCCTCAGTCCAAAAACAGGAATACTGCGTTCCTGCCTACATACATACATTTGGACATTCCTATTTCTGCTGGCAGGCAAAAGTGCTCAGGCACCAAAAGACTGTTGCTTGGGCCAGACACCAGCAACCCCTTGACCAGCAATGACCTCAATGTGCTCTGGCCATCCTTTAGTGTCCCCAGTGTGCTCAGGCCAGCCACCAGGGACCCAAGTGTGCATGGATCAGCCATCAGTGACTTAAGTGTGCGTCATTTGACTTTCAGCAGACACTTGGCTCTTAAAATAAATCACGGACTAATCTGTAGTCTTAATCTTCTGTTCCATGTTAAGAACCTCTCCCACCCGTCCGTCCTACACTCAATGACATTGTGCCTCAGGGCCCTGGACCACCTCTGTTTATTATGCCCTTTGTAGCCACACATTTTGGGCTACAAAGGTGGGATGCTGTCAAAAAAGCTTGGCTTCTCTTAGCTCATTTTGACAAATTCCATCCCAATCCTTAGTTGGCGTATTTCCTAAAAGCAAAAAAAAAAAAATATTTATACACATAATTTACAAACTTAATCAGTTTCTAATCTTTACTTAAACTTTAAACAAGCTCTGGTACATTTGCATCTTTTCACCTCATCTCATTATCTTCCACTTAATCCCACACTATGGACTAGGGTCGCGATGCCCATCCAAAGGACAATGCTCTGGGTGCTGGGCAGATACACCAAGGACGTGGCGCCATTCCAACACGGGGCACACACTCACTCACCCAGACAAACACACACACACACACTATATAGGGGCTATACATGTTTAGAGAAGCCAATTTACCTTGAATCCAGAAAAGCCACATGGAAAACATGGAAACTCCACCCAGATTCGAAATCGAACTTGGATCCCCGGCACTGAGAGACGAACATGCTAACAATTTTGCCACTGTGTCGCCCACATCTACTTCTTTCAAGTGGATATTGCCACCCAATAGTTATAAATAGTGCTTTCTTTCTCCAGGGCTAAATCTGCTCTAATGTGACACACAAGTTGCGCAGTGAAGTATTTGCTAATCAATAAAGTGCCTGAGCAAATGTAGACTAAATAATCTTCCTTTTCGTCTATATTCTCTTCTCATATTGTAGGTCAGATTTATTCTGCTTGATAAAATGCATTTGCCATCGAGAGTCATCAGTGGCAATGTCTTATACATGCTTTATATGGTAAAGAAGAACAAGATCAAGAACTTGATTCATATCTACTGATCCTTTCTGTTTAAGCTGCCGACTTTAAATAAAACCCAAGGCGTTGGGACAAGTATAAGTACTCAGGGAGAGTTTGTATTGTGGAAACAATCTGACCTTGAACTGTGATTCCTGGAGGCTCTTTCATCCCTTTGGTCTGTAGCTGCAACTCCCAGAAGATCATCCAGCTTCACAGGCCTAGATCAGCCTGCAGTGGAGGGCCTGATTTACCCAATGGACGAATCTCATTTTCTTCATGTTACCAGTGAACATCAGCCTCACATCTCTGTCAAGGTCACAAAAACATACGAGCAACCTAGTCGACATTGTGCTTGCCCGCTCTTTACACTATAAATGTTTATGGAATCTTGCATACTAGATAAGTATAAAAAAAAAAGCTGCATGCCATGCTTTAAGAAATTCATTTTGTAATATTTTGAAAAACTCATGTTAAACTAATTTACAATTTATTGTAATTACCCAGAAACATTGTATATAACATAAGATATGATATTCCTTTCTTATTCCCACAATGGGGAACTTGCCCAGCCAGGGATCTATGCTCTTGGGCCTTTTTTTTCGGGAAAGTTTTCATTAGATGTTATGTAGCACCATACCTGTTCAGCAAATGTAAATGTACTACACACACACACACACACACACACACACACACACACACACACACACACACACACACACACACACACACACGTTTACTACTAACCTTTCGGCACTGCTAAATCACCATTTCTTCCTAATTTGACAATTTTGTATTAATTAGCAATACACCCCATATAGTTTAACACACTATTATTGATTACCAACCTCACTTAACTCGCCCTGCCTTAGCAAATTCCAGTTAGTTAGAGGCTCTCTGGAGTATCTCCCCACTTTAGCATTGTGCCACTAAACGCATTATATCCTCTCAGCTCCATCTCTCATCCACTCGCTCTCACCCAGGGAGCCTGAACCAAATGCATAATTTAAAAAGTCCTTAATCTGCAATGGCATTCCCATTTGGTAGCCAGCAGACTGCACTTTATGATGTCAGCTTTCTTCCACAAAGGTCAATAGCAGTTTCTCTCTCGCTCTCTTTATCTCGCACACGGTGAGGTCTGGTGTAATGCACTTCATGGACTTAAGTCATGACACCCAGTGACATTATAACCTTCTTTTCTTCCCTTCTTTTCTTGCTCATTTATACTAAGTTAAAGGCCGGCACAGCATTTAATTTTATCAAGCTTGTTTAGCGCCTTAAACTGAATGTGTTTCATTCTGGAGTTAGATGCTCACATTTGAGGCTTTCTAATTAGCCAGTTCATAAAGCAGACTCAATTTCACAATGTAATGTTATTGGGAGACTTTAAATACTACATATTAAAAGAAGGGAATTAAGGGAGAGCACAGAACACTTCAGAAGCTTTTACTGTTTGATAAAGTCAATGTCCTAATGCCGTGTCTGGAGTTTCGTTGGGATAATCAACTGTTAAATAAAACGATGTGACATTATCAGCTTGAAGCCAGTGTTGGGTCTAAATACACTTCTGCCCAGAGACATATGCACAGGCCATATAATTAAAAGGGTGGAGTAACTTCAGGTGTACCTCAACTAAACATCTGCATTAAAATTTAACCTATTCATCAGGTATTTCATTTATGCTATACAGCTACAAGCAAAGGTGAATACGGAAATGTACATGCTTACTCCTTGTCATGTGATGCCAGCTGCCACAGAATACACCCTTTAATGTACACAAGAGAGTGTACCACCTCCTCCTCCATGAACTCACAATCCGTTTTTATCTTCATTGGCACAAACCATGTATTGAGCCAAATGCTTTTGAAATAATATGCATTGTTTAAAAAATAATTAAGGGAACACTTTGCCTTGGGAAAACTCCAAGTCAACCCCACTTCTGTGAAATCAACCTGTCCAGTTAGGAAGCAACACTGATTGTAAATCAATTTCACTTGCTGTTGTGCAAATAGAACAGACAACAGGTAGAAATTAGAGGCACTTAGCAAGACAACCCCATAAAGGAGTGTTTCTGCAGGTGGTGACCACACCCCTTTTATCTGTTCTCATCCTTTCTGGCTGATGTTTTGGTCACTTTTGTATTTGGTCAGTTCTCCCCTTATAGAGGTAGCATGAGGCGGTGTCTACAACCCACACAAGTTGCTCAGGTAGTGCAGCTTATTCCGGATGGAACAGCAAGAAGGTTTGCTGCGTCTGTCAACTTCAGGTACACCTGAAGTTACTCCGTCTGTTAGGGGTGTGATAGCTCAGTGGTTAGGGTTCTGAGCTAGCAATCTAACGATTGTGGTTTCAAATCCCAGGTCTACTGAAGTTACCAATGTGGGTCCCTGAGCAAAACCCTTAACCATCATTGCTCCAGGGTTCTGTATCATCCCTGTGTTCTGATTCTAACCAAGTTGGGATACTTGTGAGTCGCCTTGGATAAAAGCGTCTGCAAAATGGCTAAATGTAAATGTCTGTCAGCACAGTGTCCAGAGCATGGAGCAGATACCAGGAGACTTGGAGATGCTGTAGGAAAGAACACCTTATCAGGAACATGCCCAGGTGTTGTAGGAAGGTCACACACACTACCGAGTCTCATTTAAACTTGTCTTGAAGAATTTCCACTGAAGTTGGATCAGCTTGGCATTTGATTTTTTACTTGGATTTTGAGTATTATTCCAAATACAGTTTTGGAATTTCACACAGTGACCAAAAGAGTCTTATTATTAACTAAAGACTTTTTTTGTCTTGGGTTCTTCATCAGGTATTTTGCTTTAGTTTCTCATGTAATTAAATATAGTTTCCTTATCTTTCTAGGCAGTTAGGTACATGTTCTTGCTAAATTACTTGTCCACCTAATTAATTAGAAAATATCTAACCAATTACTGCAATTTGAGAAAATGGTTATTTACAAAAAAAAATACAATAAGTAAGTAAATTGTTTGTAAAATAAAGTGGGTAAATAATGCTGAGAGTCATTTTTAATCATTAGAGAACAGTACTTGGACAGAGGTTTGTACCTTTGTGTACAATCCATCACTTTTCCAGCAGTGCAAAATGAACAGATAATATTTTTTGACAAATTTATGAGTAAATATTGTTAAAGTATTGCACTGAGCGAAGGTACAGACATGGCACTCTCACTGGCAAAAAAGAAAAAAGTAGCCTGTTTAGACTTATATTTGGTACAAGGCATGAAGATGAACTAAACAGGATGCAATAAATAAGACTGGATGTAAGATAACTAATCAAAAAGCAAAACATGGCCAACACATCTGTAGTGTGCCACCTAAGGTACTCTACTCTGTAGTGGTAACGTGCATTCCAAGATATTGTTTAATGCTATACACGGTATGTAGGATGTGCACATGCACTGAGGTCATTCAAATTTCTTTCATAATTTTCATTTTAATTTTATTTTGTTGTGAAATTCAGCTCTTGTGTTCTCTTCTGTTCACATACACACAGTTAGCTCTAGACATGCAAAAAAAGCTGTATCCTTTCTAAGCCTATAAATCTGAAGTTGTTGCTCCAGACTTAATGGGAGCATGGCACTAGGCTCCACAGAAAGGACACTGGATGACACCGGATTTCCATCACCAAAAGAATAAAAAAGATGTCGCCTTCCAACAAGCCCGTGATAAAGGGTTTCTGGGCACAGGCCAAAATTAAGAATGTGTAACAAGGTCCTGAGCTTAGGGGCCTGACAACCATTTTCTTTTGTATTTATCATTCCTCTGTGCCGTCAGCTATTATGGGTGAACTCAGTGTCCCACGAAAGGCCTGGAATTTATAGATGCTCCATTATTAGAGGATTGCAGAGGGGGAGGGTGGGGAAGAGTGCTGAGGCACTATGGTTTTCTGAGGATGTTACGATTGCCTCCTAGATTATGCCACTTGACAGGTTTGTCATCGCGGTCCACAGACAGGCTCCTCCGAGTGCTCGGATATCATTAGCTTCATTGCTTCTAATGTGTGTGCTCTCCTACGCAGCCAGACAGGTCATATATTGTGCAAATAGGTGGACAGGAGCTGAGTGCCTGGGATTGCTCTGGGAAATGGTTGGTTTATTTTGGCGATAGCAGGCTATTCAGTAGACGAAACCTGCCGGTTCAGGTTTATTTCTTTTTATTTGAAGCCTTAACACATTATTTTTACACACACTGGGTTTAAACTCGTTTTATTTTAGTTATTGGTTCACAGCACTGCCATTGAGATCGCATGTCAGAAACTATTCAACAGCCATTCCAAACTTCATATTTTAACATTTGCATTGGGCGATGTATCCAGTAATACTACTATTGCAAATGTAAGCACAAATGACATATTGCAGTGTGCACCACCACAGACAGGCCCACCCTGACAGCCAGACCAAAAACACCAGTGTAACACATTACAGGTAGAACTGGGGATGTCACTACTGCTTGATGTAAGCAGCAGAACATTTATTGAGTCTTTACGTTCTCTTTAAAAACATAATACGCATAGGTTGCATTCATGCATTTTCTGATATGCATCACACTCTGAAAAACATTTTCTTTTGAAGGTAATGGTAAAACCCTTTACAGATTTTGACAGCACAATACACCTAAATTGCAGGCCTCTGTATAATCAAGAGTTCATTATAATGATGACAATGATTATGATTAGCATTTTGCCTAACGTTGGACAACACTTATAGTAAAAACCAACCAAGAGACCAGTTTCAAGAGACCAGTTGTATTAGAAAGAACGTAATTAATCAAAGAGTGTTGTGTGTGAGGCTCCATCTACCATCTAAGGATAACTCTGCTAAGATGCTTTGAGGAAACCCTGAACAAATTCATCTGAAATAAAGGAAGTGCTGAACCCCATGTGTGAGTTTGGGTCAAACACAGATTTCTGATGAAAATTAAACTGCTTGTTGTTAACTGTCGCTTTAAAAGTTGATAAATGATTTTGCAGGGGGCACGGTGGCTTAGTGGTTAGCACGTTTACCTCTCAGCGCTGAGAATTCCCGGTTTGAATCCCTATGTGTGTGGAGTTTCCATGTTCTCCCCGTGTCCATGTGGGTTTCCTCAGGGTTCTCTGGTTTCCTCCCACATCCCAAAAACATGGATGCAAGGTAAATTGAATATTCTAAATTGCCCTGTATAGTGTGTGTATGTGTGAGTGAGTGTGTACCCAGTGATGGATTGGCGCCCTGTCCTGGGTGTATCTGCCCAGCGCCCGAG
>JAOUQT010000033.1:17603637-17615309 GCA_025769995.1 Xyliphius kryptos
ATATAATGTGTGTTTTATATTGCCAGTAACATTGCTATATAGTGTGTGTGTGTCTGTGTGTGGCTGTGTGAGTGAGTAAGTGGCTGTATATCTGGCAAGTTCTGGATGGGCATGGGCAACTCAAGATAAGCTGGAGCTAAACTGAAGATAAGGGCAATTTTTTTTGAATTCCTTTACACCTATTATTTGTGTATGGTCAAAAATAAATGTGACCTCTTAATCAATTTTAAGATGTTGTCAATGTGCTAAAACATTTATGCATCTAATTTTCTTTCTGCACTTTTTTATAAACTTTGTTGTGTAGAACCTCTACCAGCTCAGATTACTGAACTTCATGATGAATTGGTAAAATTATTTATTAGACAGACATGGTACCACATTTGGGTCCTACCTTCCAAATGCTCTTTGAAATGATTGGGCAGAGGTATGCCTAAAAATACTGTCATTTCTGTAGACTGGAGGCTATGGCTTAATTGCAAAAAATGGTCCATGGAACGGAATGCTTAGCAAGTGCAATTTTGTCCATTTAGTGCATCACTTAGAGCTACATGTTAATTCATGAGAAGGTGTTATGAAAAATGTGCTTTGACAAGGCTGCAATTTGCATTTCTTTTTTAAATTAACATAACATTTACTTAGCTTCCTTTACATTTACTGTAGCTAATTACAAACCGTCTACCTGTAAATGACTACTTTTCATGTTTAAACCTTAATGTGAAATAAGATTAATATTTTTGTCTTTGTAACTGGGTTATTATCTCAGAGTGGACAGGTTATCTTAAAATATGTTCAATACAACCTATGCCATTCTAAAGCGATCTAATTTGCCTTCTGTGCTTGGACACAAAAGAATATGTTCTCCACATTTAACCCATCTGTGCAGTGAACCCATATCTGTGCAGATATCACACACATATAGACATACTGGTGATGTGGGCACATGAGCCCATATACAACGGTCTTGACCAGGGGGAACTTTAGCCATAGTACTTGGTGGGACCGGGAATCAAAATTGGGAACCTTCAGGTAGTAAGGCCGTTTTTTTTCCACAAGCCTACAACTGCCACTTAGTCTACCCTCTTAAAGTCTATGTTTATAAAATTGCAACAAGCACCTTGTCAAATCTAACATGCCGATCAGCTTAAGATCCGTCATGTTTCCTTATTATAATGTTCACCAGTCAGTCACATGAGAAGACATCATGGTGTAACGGAGTCATGACTTTAGACTAAAGGTCAAAACATGTCAGCCATTATGCCTTTGCATGTCACTCGGAGGAATGACAGTGTAGCCAATCAAAGCTTGGCAAACCCAAAGCTGGCTAGGGGTGGTCACAAGTCCTCAGGATTGGCCGTGAGTGGCACACAGTAAAAGAGGTCAAACCTTTGACATTTGCGGTGACACCAGCCCTCTATTTTTATGCAGAGCCTCCTCTTGCACAGTTACTTTTCCCCTTTTGCCCTGTAAAGGAGTATCAGGTTCCAAATGTCACCAGTAGAATGGACTTTGTTAGTAATGACTTTGTGTGCATATGTGTGTGTGTGTGTGTGTGTGTGTGTGTGTGTGTGTTTTTTTTGCTGTCGTTAATTAGCCAAAAAGTATACAACTTACATGCGATCAATTTACCATCTGTGTGGCGTAGGGTTTAATGCTTAATGAAGCATATTCTAAATCCAAATATAATCGCCAAGCCAATGCAGGCATTCTCGACATGGGAGGTGTAGATAAACTGGCCTAGCGTCCAGTTGGGAAACCATACAAGAAGAAAGTCTATAAAGCAACAATTTACATAAATCCAGTATTTACAAAGCTTTAATAACACATTTATAAAGCTTTATGAAGTATGCCTAATGCTTTATAATACTTCTCATAAGCCTTTGTTAAATGTCCATAGATGTACATAATCACATTTATGAAGTGTTATAAGAACTGTTTATAATGCTTTGTAAGACATAGTGAGATAACGTATTATAAATTATATATTTTACCTGTTCATTCACTTATTTTTGAGACCAGTGACAAAGCCTTATAACATTTGTTTTTAACAAGTGTGTTTTCTTAAAATGACTTTATAAGTGCTTATAACTGTTTATAAAAGCTCATAAGCTCTTTTTTCAGCATTAAGTAAAGTGTTGTAATCACCTCTTTGAAAGAGACAGCATACACAGTATTACATAATGACTTATAAAAGCTTATGATTGCACTTTACATACTTTAAGTAAAGTGTAATTATCTTCATTTAAGTAAGACTGTCTAAACATCCAAAGTTGTAACTTTCGTTATAAAGCCTTATGTCATATTGTTATAACAATTTGATTATGAATATCTATGTACACTAACAAAGGCTTATGAAAAATGGGTAACCGTTTCTATGAATCCAGTATTTATAACGCATTATAAGTGCATTCATAAAGCTTTATAAAACATGCATCATAATCCTTTATTAATGTACATAGATGTTTATAATTAACTGTTATAACAGTTTGCCATAAAACGCTATAACACAAAGTAACATAATGCATTATAATATTCCCTTATGTAAACTTTAGATCTGATGAACAGTAAAAATATATCATTTATAATGCATCATGTCACTTTGTGTTATAAAGCCTTATGGCATGTTCTTATAACACTTTATGAGTGTTATGTACATCAATAGACTTTAACAAAGGTTTATGACAAGAATTATAAATCATTATGAATACTTTAGAAAGCTTCATAAATGTGTTTATAATGCATTATGAATACCGGATTTAGTTAAAGTGCTATCGAAAAATGCTGTAAAGCATTATGTATAATACTTTATAAAGCTTTGTGAATTCATGGAAAGCGTTATCCAAGATTTTTATTCTTGAACGATATACTTTAATAAAATACATTTTATTACCACATGCGTGTGTTAAAGTGTATAGTGTATCTAAATTGTATATTTACATATTTACAGTATATTGTGACTTAAAAGCTTGGTGAATTTGTTATAAAAAAGTCATTTCTTTTCTTGCTCTTGCAATCTATATATCAATTATCCTTCCGAGTGAAATGAAAATAAGCAAATTAAAGGCTTAAACTGCTAATTTTGCCAGTCAACAACAAAGTCATTTACAACGAGCAAGCACGGAAAAATTGAAATCTCTCAGTGGCCTGGGTTTGAAGTTTAAAGTGCCCCCTCTGGCTACTGGAAAAATTGTAGACTATATCCAAGCGACAACATTATGTTTAATAGACCATGTGTTTAAACGATTGTGCTCGAGAGGAACAGTGCAGTGCACATCAGTCAAAGAGAGGAGCACGAGCGCTGCAATTAGCCTGAGATGTGTTTCTAGCAGACACTTTGGACATACATTCAGTTAAAAGGTTGATTGGTTGCTCAGCAGAAGTACACACATAGAAGGGATTGTGTAATCAACATTTGAGAACTGACCTATTAGCCATCAAAAAGCAGGCAGGGAAGAAAGCAAAATGCAAGGGAAAATTTCCAGACGTCCTTAAGCACTACACATTTTCCTATTCCCAGAAAGTTGACATGCTTTGCTGTTTTTCAGTCAAATTTGTCCTTTATGGATGAAGCATTATTAACATATTGGGTACTCTGATGTCACCATTACTCACCTGTGCCTTTGTGGAGTCAGTGTAATGCTAGAAACGGAATAATGGTGGTCAATACTCGATGAGGTTTTGAGTGACTCCCTATGGCATTAGTGACTGGAATGTATCGATTCTTGCGTCTTTGCCATCGAATTGACGTACTGTGCCACTGGAGGCAGGAAAAAGTGGCTTACTGATCCCTGAGATATATGTAACAGATTTGTTTTAATTATGTGTGCAAACAGCATGGAAATTGGATCATTGACTGAACTGGTGTGACTGAAACGATAATAGCGCTAATTGCTGTTGCTCTGCTTCTCCCACAGATCAATAGTTAAAGATGCACAGCACTGGGCTGGAGCAGCAGTACAGTAAATTGCCTGTAAAAAAAATGTGAAGGCCCCAGTGTAACGTGTAACTAAAATCCTACAATACAGATCATATCCCGTGCATGTCTCAGCATCTGTCATGTACTTAATTATTTATGCTGTTTTCTTTCACTCCTTTTTATTCTTTCAGAGCAGTATGGTGTCTAGCTGTCAAATGGTAATTATTTCATAAGCTCTTTGGCTTTGCAGTGCCCTTTTTGCTGCCTTCTCTGGCGGATGGCCCTGTGATCCGCGGGCTTAGTCCCAAAACGTTGCTAAACTACAAAAGCCTGTGAAATAAAACACTCAGAGGGTTAGAACAATTTAGTGAGCGGACTCCCTTCCTTTCAGATGTGCCTTCTCCGTGCTGTGGCTGTTTCTTCGTGCCCAGCAGGACCTCCGCTTTGTGGCTTTTAATAACTTGCCTTTCGGAGCGCTGCTCCCTGAGACATCTTTCTCTCGCTTTTTTTCTCCCTCTTTCTCTTTATATACGCCTCAATGTTTCTAACCCACCAGCAGCTGGGTGGAGGAGAAGTGCGGGCCCGAACACCAAAGGCGGCAACTGCAAATTTCTTCCAGTTGCTCAACACGCTAATCCTCCTCCTTTTCTGCCTAGCTCAAGCATTATATTGCAGTTTCATTGACTGGGAGGTGTTGTGTTGCGGCGGAATCAATAGTTGAGAGTATCCCAGCTCAACAATTAGCTTGTCAGTCAAGCCTGTGAGCCGGTTAGAAAAGGGGAGCAGAGCAAATGAAAAGAGAGGAGAGTGGCGAAAGGAGGAGAGGATGACATGGGCGCGTGAACCTTGGAATACCAGGGCCCAACGGCACAAATAGGCAGGAATGCTGGCAGTCGCTGCCGACTGCCCCACACCACCTGTTGTAGAAAGCAACATGTGTTGAGTGTATTAACCTTTTGGCTATTGGGATTCAACCACTGGCCTCTGCCAGGCAAGCACCCCGTTCTGGGTGAGACATACCAATCACACTCAAATACACATGACCTCTCTGTTTGTTTGCATGCCTTATGTGTTTCGAATTACTTATTATGCTTTAGTCAAACATCTTAATCCTGAAGAAGCATGGTATTTACAATAACAATTATTATAAAAGTAAACAGAAAAGTGATTATTTGCTCAAAGTAAAAGATGTGCACATATAACTTTTTTTTTTAATATTTTAAATTAGCATAAGCCAAGTGAACATATTTTTATACTGCCACCTAATTCATGGGGTTATGTGTGGCAGTAATATTAAACACAAAATGCAAATAAAGGCATGTCGTTTTTGGACTAAATAATAATTATCAGTTCAATATAATTTTATTAATGCTTTTCTATGTGCTTTAAATATAGAACTGTAAATATAAAGGCAGCGTTTTAACATTCCAAAGAATCACTGAACAGTAAACCAAAATAAAAAATCAATCATACACAAAATGTCAACATTGATAGACCTTAACAACATATATAAAACATGTAAATAATGTAAATGTAATTTTTTTTTTATTATAATGAACAAAATCAACAAGGCAAAGATAATAAGCAATATGTTTAAAGGTAATTTACTACATACAGTGAATAAACATTGTATAAAATCAATATGTCTTTAATTTCTATCAATATGCATTTACTTTCTCTAGTTCTGAAAGCCTAATAAAATATAAATGATATATGAAATAATGGCAAATATAAGTAAACATTAATAAACAGAACTATGCAAACTGCAGAATTAGAGGTATTTATTATTTGAAAACATTTAGTTTTAAGATCAAAATGTCAATGTCTTTTACCAGTTCCTTTTTTTTTAAATAATCACTTTGGTTTAACAACATACATATCATTTTTTTTCTATGCCATGAAAGAAGTGAAAAGGTAACCACAACCTTTAAACCTTAATTTATACAGTATTTTAATTATTTCAGTCAGACATTTTAAGCCACCCATTCATGTAAGTACTTAAAATATCATGCCTTTTTCTAATGCATGATGTTTAATCAAAGTGCCATAAAAAGCTTGTAATTATCTTTACAATATAAATGTGAAATATGTGCATGCAGTACTGTGGACAATTCTAATATTGAAAATTGGAATACAGGCTTTAAAGTTTTAAAGAATTTGTTTATATATCAGTATTTCTGTATTTATGGCTGAGACCAAAACGGTTAATACCGTTCATAAGCTTAATAAATAAATCAACCAGGGCATAATGTTTTGGCTAAATGCTAAGAAACCATATTTAATTACTCACGCATCCAAAAACAAAGCTTTCATCAATGGTTCGTGAATTTTTATGTGGCAAATGTTTAATTGAAATCTGTTTTAATCCCAGGGAATTTACACTCTGCAGAAATGCTTAAACACTCCAAATAGACAACAAGAAACAATTTTTAATTTGTTAATTGAATTCCTAACTGTACAATGTAAAATGTTGCACAATTTTTACAGGTCAAGCAATAAAGACCAAGAACCCTATTTTTGCGATCATTGGCGAGCCATCAACTGGCACCTCGCAGCTTGATTTGGAGCATGTCAGTGGGCCTTTGCAATCATGACAATGAGAAAAGTAGAGAGATTGTGGGTGGAACATGCAATAAACCAATTAGCATGTTAGTTGACATTCCCTTTAAAGAGCCAGGGGCAGTCTGGTTGCTATTTCAGTGGTGCAGCTACCTGGACGCAATGCGTCCATGATGTTCTCCATTTTACTGTGAACGGAGAACACACAGTATAGTGTAGAATATACAAAAAATAATTGTTGTACAGTGATATTAAATAGCGTTCAATAGCTCCTCAACATTCAGTGCCTGGGTTGACATTTCACTGTCAAGATAGAAATGATAGTCTGACTTCTGCGTTTTCTGTTGCCAAGATAGTAATACACCAGAAGTGTACCTGAACACACCTCATTTCAAGACCACTGCGCCAATCAGCATAGATTTATTCACAAGCGGCGTTGCTATTTAAATGATGTAGATGCAAGACATAAAAAGTTGAGGCCATTTACTTCAAGTGACTTTTCAATTAATTCAAAGACATTTTTTGGAAAAACAAACAAAAAAAAGTGTCTTTTACCATCTAGAGTTCATAAAATCATAAAAGGATTAATGAAGTCATGATCATTTGCAGATTTTACAAGGAAGAGGAAACTAGGTGACGTATCCATTTAGGTCCCTAACCTGCAACTCAGAGAAATTACAGTATTTTCTGAAAGAATCTGCAGCACACTTTCAGTTGTCTTATGAAGTCCTTGCCTTGTTGGGTTCTGGCGGTTTTGGCTGACCTTTTCTTACAGAACAGGCCACCCAGCTGCTGCTCCAAGCCCTCATCCTATGCCGACTAGATTATTTTAATGCTTTGCTTGCCAGTCTTCCATCTTCAACAATCAGGCCTCGGCCGTTTGTTCAAAACTCAGCAGCCTGACTCGTGTTCAACCAGCCAAAGCAAACTCATGTCATTCCACTACTCATCTCTCTCCATTGGCTTCCTGTAGCTGCTCGCATTTACTACAGTACACTGACCCTGGTCAATAGCACAATTGTTGGATTGGTCCCCTCTTACCTTCAATCCATCCAAAATACACTCCGAATCGTTTACTGCTCTCTAATGATGAATGTTGCCAAGTGATTCCAACTCGTTCTATTTTATTCACCACAGCTGAATGGTGAAACGTTTTTTTCCAACAACATCCTTAAGGCTGACTCATTTAGCATCTTTAAGACTTCTCAAAACACACCACTTGCACAAACACTTGCTTCAAAAAAATTCTAATAAAATAATATAGAGCCAGATCTAATAATGCACAGCTTTTAATGATATGTCACGATCCGGAACCATCACTGTTGTGCAAAAAACTAATAAAAGTCCAAAAGTGCAAAAATAAACAGGGTTTTTAATGCAGAGACAACGTGGAACATGGCACACACCGAACGGAGTAACTCATACGACGCTGCGACCAACACGAACAGGGGAAAGGCGTTTAAATAAAGGGCAGGTGAGACACGTGACGAATAAAACACAGCTGATGATAATGACAAGACAATTTACTTAAACAAGGACCAATTAAAGACATGAGGCGCAGACAGGACAAGACCGGAAACAAACTGAAAACGAAACATGATACTACAGTGTAGCTGTTTTTTTTCTTTAACTACTGACTTGTACTGTTATCTCATTTGTAAATCGTTTGAATAAAACTGTCTGCTAAATGACGAAATGATTAAACTTAATAAACGTCCACCTCTCAGAACTGTGTATCCAAGTTCAGGTTCAATCAAGGTTAACAAATTAATAAATGCACACTGACGTGTTTTATTTATGGTAATTTGGTTACAAAAATGGGGGATAAAAAGTTGTATAGTTACCTTAAAAATGTTCCAATAGAAAGAGAAGAGTGGGCAATAGCCAAGCTGTTACAGCAAATTCCCCTATATATAACTAAATACAGGAACCCCTGCAAATCTATGCCTACAGAACTGTAATACATCTTGGACCTTTTCATTATATTGGCTAAACACAGCAAGGAAATAAGCTCTAGAACTTAGCAGTGACACTCGGAAGCTTAGTGTCCTATTTGTTTTGGTGTATTAAATCAATTCTTCAGGCTAGATCCCAAGAGATGGGAAGGCCTAGTCTTATTTCAGCAAGTACTAAAAGAAGAGTAATTGTACACTATTTGTATATATGAGCCAGAAGCACCGGGAATTTACACGGAGCAAATCACTGACCTTTGGAAAGCATTTTGGCCCTCATCCCAGAGTTGATCGCAGTTCATCATCAATAGAAAGTCATTTGATATGCCGAATAGACATACCATGTAGAAAAGCCTATACAACACTCTGTCTGTTTAGCTTTCATGACTGAATGGAATCGTTACCTTCGTCTTTCTCTGTTTGTATAACTATTTCTTCATCTTTGTGGTATTTGCATGTAATTCAATTAGTCAAATGTCTTTATTTGAAATTAATTGGTGTTAAAATACTCCTTGAAATGGCTTCCTTAAGAAAATTAGAATTAAAAATGTCATTGTTAACGGCACTATAGTGTATACAGTATTGCACCCAGGCACAGTGTGAATTTTATATTTATACAAAGCCATGTTGAATGAAAACATAAATGTGTACCCCTGTGACCTGACAAAAAAAAAGCCCATTCCCACAAACTTTTAATTTAATTCACCATAATTCCAAATTAAATGTTTTGCATATCCAATCTCAGTCATGCAGTAAGACTTAAAACTGGTTGGGGTTCAGTGGCATAATTTAATAAACACACATAATTTAGCACATATGAACACTATTTGTCTCTCAAATAACATTAATCTTTGTTGGAATGCCGTCAAAGAAGTCTTGGATGGATTGTGCTGAGAGACTGAAGCACTCTCCAAACAGAAAATCTTCTACCTTCTTGAGATGGACGAATTCTTACATAGGTTTTAAAATACTAAAATCTTGCAAAAAGTATATTGTGTCATCTTAATGTGCTTTAAACCCCTTTTTAATAATTTGTAAAGTGTAATTATTATCCTGGAATATAATTACATTATTCTAAAATAGGGTGGCACGGTGGCTCAGTGGTTAGCACGTTCGCCTTTCAGCACTGGGGATTCCCGGATCGAAACCCAATCTGGGTGGCGTTTCCATGTTTTCGACCTGTCTGCGTGGGTTCTCTGGTTTCCTCCCACATTCCAAAAACAAGGTTAATTGAATGCTCTAATTTGCCCTGTATAGTGTGTGTGTGTGCGTGTGTGTGCGGCTGTGTGAGTGAGTGTGTACCCAGCGATGGCTTGGCACCTTGTCCTTGGTTTATCTGCCCAGCGCCCAAGACGTTCTCCCCTGTATTTGCATGGGGAACCCCCCGCGACCCTCACAAATACATAAGCAGAAGATAATGAATGAATGAATGAATATTCTAAAATATCTGCAATTTTAGCCATATATGTTGCAAATATCAAACGAATACATTAATTATTGCTGAAAAAAAGATACGTAACATGATAAAATATGCATCTAAATAGTTGTGTTAATAATGCAGAAGTCTAAGGCATTTTGATTAGGACAGTTTAACAAACAGCTGCTAGTACTTATGTGCAATTACACTGTACATAATTACAAGCAGCAAAATGTAGTATTAAAGTGAAAGTGTTGCTTCAGTCTTTTTGACGAATTTTATACAAAAATCTCAGGCAATTCTAGTTTAAGTCTTTTAAATACTATTGGAGTATATTTTGTCCATTGGTCCTCTAAAAATGCTTCTACAACTCAACGATTATTGGCACATTTTTCATTAATCACTTTAAAGCCCAGATACAGATTTCCCATAAGATTTAATTCAGATTGTGAGGACCATGCCCAAACCCTCAGCTTGTACAGTAGTCCATTTCAAAGTGTTTTGGATCACCATCCTGTAATGGAAGCCACTCTTATTGTATCTTCAACTTTAAAACAGATGGTATGATGTTTGCTTTCATAGTTTGCTGGGATTTAATTGGATTCATTCTTGCCTCAAGAAGTGTAATATCCTCCATGCCAGTGGCTGCAACACAAGCATAATGCATGATTGAAAATATGTTGCACGTTGTAGCCAAGTTTTCTCTTATAAATTGAAATCAAATTAAAATGTCTGGATACTCTTTTGCAAATTCTAGTGCTGAATATTTAATTGCAGATTACTTCTAATGATACTTTCATAAAGGTCAAATTAGTTTGGAGGTAGTATTACGTGGCATGACATGCTGGTAAAAATATGTGTCCATGCTGGACCTTACCACAAGAGACAGAACCATAATGTTTCAAATATTTATTTTCTAACATCAAACAAATATAGTAAAGTCAATATAAACTATTTTAGGGCACATGCACATCTTACATACAGCGCATAGCTCTAGACGATAACTTGTGACCCCAACAAACAGAAACATTCAGCACTGGGCATGCTACTCTTACTACTCTGCAAGAGCCACGGTGGACCCTTTCTATTCGCACACCCATCTCCCTTTCCTGCTTTATGTACAACGAGAGGCACAGTTGATGGATGAAAAGTTCGGGTGCCCTCATACACAGACAAAGGATTCATGTGCAGTCACATACTTTGGAATTTGATTTGTGCTTAAGAAACCAGCCTTGCAACCTGAACCTCCATGGTTTGATTCCCAGTTTCACCGAGTACCATGGCTGAAGTGCCATTAGGCCAGGCACCTAACCCTAATTGCTCCCAGGGCACCGTATACACCGCTCCAGGCACATGTGCCGTGATGTGAGACGAATATGTGTGTGTTTCACTACACGGAATGGTTACATGTGGAGGACAAATTCCTCTATGTGTAAGTACAGTAGGCAAAATAAATTTATCACTTTAAACTCACAGAAGTGCTCCTCCAAACTGTAGCAACATATGAATGAGTAAAGTCCCAACTCTGCTAGCTTATTAAACAGATTTAAGATGGGAAAATTATAGGCTATGGATGCATCTCCACTATAATCAAGTCAGACCGTGCAACACTGGCAAATGCAAAGCCTTGCAAATGGTAAAAATCAGCACGGTTACAAGTAGATGTACAAAAAATAAATTCAAAACCAGAATCAGAATCTATTTTGCCAATTATGTTACACAGACGGCGACACGGTGGCTTAGTGGTTAGCACGTTCGCCTCTCAGCGCTGGGGATTCCCGGTTCGAATCCCCATCTGGGTGGAGTTTGCATGTTCTCCCCGTGTCTGCGT
>JAOUQT010000033.1:17659718-17670484 GCA_025769995.1 Xyliphius kryptos
CGTATATAATTATGTATATATATATATATATATAATGAAGTACCTTTAAGTGTGTTTTGATTAAATCAGAGGTTTTAGAACAAAGAGTGTGCAAAGTAGGCTCCCTGAAGTTAGAGTCCCCAAGGAGTCGGTCCGTTTTTCACCAGCACACACAAGCAGCAGAGTTAATTTACACTGCCATGTCCTTTCTGCAGCTTATCTTCTTATCGTTATATTATCCTTCTTATTCTGTCAGTTATTATTGTACCTCGTATCTATATAAATTAATGATGTTGAAATAGATGGTACAGCAAGAAGGACTCTGGTTCTATCTCTGGGTGGGACGACTGGTGAAATTTCAGTGTGGAGTCTGCATGTTTTCGTCGTGTTCGTGCGGGTTTTCCTCGGGTGCTCTGTTTCCTCCCGCATTCCAAAGACATGCTTGTTAGGTTAATTTGTGTCTCTAAAGTGTGTGAATGTGTGCGTGACCGTGTGTGCGTGTGCCTTACGTTGGATTGGCGCCCTTTCTAGGGTCCGTATCTGCCCTACAGGCTGGCCCGCGATTCCGTGTATATTAAGTGGAAGAAAATTAATTAATAATAATAAAAATAATTATTATTATTATTATTATTATTATTTTTTTTTTTTGCAGTATTAATTATAGTACTAAACACTGAAAGCATATTGTTTTACATATGTTTTAATATTAATATAAGTAGTGTTTAATATGAATATAAACAGTGTTTAATTAATAATAAGAAACTATATACTCAAGCTTATTTTAAATAAAAGGCTGCACGTGGTAATATGCAAATGTCTTTATTTATTAGTTTGCTTTATAATAATAACACATATTTTACCAACAGTCATTGCTTGATTTTATGACATTCATATATTTTCATCAAATGTACCAGGTAAATGAAAATTAAATCACTGAAAATTATTCATTTGTGGTATAAATGTGGTATAAATTTTCAGTGATGCATGTTGTCATAAACAGAATACTTCTATTATGTAAAATTGCTATTTTGATAAAGCTCTGTGATTTCTTGTTTCTATGCAAATTCTAGTGAATTAAACATTATAATTAATAAAGCTCATTGATGCAGACACAAGAAAATATATCAAGCTGAATCCTCCTATATACTGTATATCAAATATATAAATTATATATCAATATACCATATATCAAATTAAAAACAACAATTGAAAATATATCTATTATATAACTTAAAAGCAAAACAATTTTATTATTATTACTTCTAATATATAACATTGGCACAAAGGACAATACACAACACATCAAAAAGAGAATAGCTTAAGGAGAAAAAGTGGCAAAAAAAGGACAATATTATTATTTAAATGTAAGAAATAAATAAGCAAAAGAATTAAAGTTGTCTAAAAATGATATTCATTTTTTTATAATTACTATTGTGCTGGATTTTTTAGCTTGTTTTACATAGTATAATGCATATAAATTTATGGATTTTAATAATTACTTTATTATGTAAATAATATTTTCATCCTTTATGAGAGAAAATGATAAACTACAAATTATTACAATCAGAAAATCTTCTTCTTTCAGTCTCTTCTTTTATCAGGGGTCTCCAAAGAGAATCACTCACTTCACTTTCAATCAGAAAATAATTTCAATAATATAATCCATTTATTTATTCTATCTTTATTTAATAGCTTTATTCTATTTAAAAAAAATATCTAGCATTCAGTTATATAAATGATAGATTATTTGTTTAACTTGTTTTTTTTGTTCATTCTGTTAAATCTAAAACTAATGTAACATGGATTTTCTAGCGCAGCAACTTAATGATATTAGTGACTATTGACACAGGATGATTGGATGGTGTCTAAATTCTATGTTTTTTTAAATGGCAAAAAATTAGTTAAGACAATGCTATCGGAATAGTATTGATATTTTGTCGGAGCTAGTACTTGAAAACCAGGTTTTAATAAAAATCTTAAAATAAACAGACAAAGACATAAAAGGTATATGAAAACCCCAGTGTGACTGCTGAACATGGCACACAATGGCTCTCAAATCATTAAACAGAGAGGTTGTGTTATCAGTTGCATGAGATCAGTTACAGTGGTGGCACATAGAAATGATGGTCTATGTCTTCCACAGGAGCATGCTGGGGCCCTTTTGTAAATTTATGAAGATAGATAAAATCGGCTTCATATTTCAGCACCAAACAGCCTGATGAAACGGACTGAGAGAGAGAATTGCATGGTGAAAATCTTATCATGTGCCACCAAATTTTATTGTGAGATTAAAGATTGAGAGTTATAGAGAGTAGGGGAGAGAGAGTGAGATAGACAGACAGAGGTTGCTCAATTTAATCTCATCACACTGCGGTGAGCCATGCTTTTTTGGTATTGCATTTAAGTCAGTAGGCCTCTTTGATATTTCAGTATAAGACAAGGTCAATAATAAATCCTTAAAATCTTTATCTAAAGTATATAAACCAATACTCTACTTCAGTGGCAATAAGCAGTTTAATATGATCAGTTATTTACAGTATTATTACAATTAAAGTCCTTAATAGTCTTAACATCATAATAGAATTTGAACAATCTAGTTCTAAGCATTTATGCCCAGAATACTGCAGGAATATCTAGAAATCATAGATAGTAGACAAAAAGAAAAAGATCTAAAGATCCTGTCCTGAGGATTTAGCTAATGCTACCTGACACATTTCTTGCTTTCTACATTTTATATGAAATTATACATTACCCAATAATTTTGTGCAATTTATACTAATTGCATGTTTTTGTGCATTTTATTATTCATATAATCTTTGGCAACCAGAAAGAATCCCAGAACCATAAGGCTTAAGTTTGATCTGGGCACTAAAATCAAGTAAATAAAGAAAAGAGAAACACAAAAACACAGATTAAAGCAATACATAGGACAATTGACCCAAGCATGCGCAAAAAAAAACAGAAAAATGCAAAATATGCAAAAAATTAACAAGCTTTGTGGCAAGCCTTCTGGCTCATGCAGTGCAGAGCACAAAATGCAAAAAATATTACCTGTCAATTTACTTTCATTCCTTTCATGCATAAAATATGCTTTATTGCTGTATTTTAGCTGATTGAATGGTTGATTTTGAGCTATGTTTAACATAGATGCTTGCTAAAGCATCTGTGCAGGCTCTTGTTCCTTTCAGTAAACCCCTACTATGAGGGGAGTTTTTAACATGGAAATTGGCTTTGAACCCCATCTGCACAGGTCGGCACATCTTTGGGTGAGGCACTGCTACTACTGACAGGGAAAATGAACCATCAATTCTTTATAATATGGTCTTATTATCATCCTACTTACCCCCTGCAAATTTCAACTTGGAGCAATTCAGTGCCATCTAGGAAATGATGTAACCTCAGTAAAGAATTGACCTTCCCATCAATGTCCACTTTAAACATGTGGTGAGGACTGGGGCTATTTCAAACATAAACACATTTTAAACATTATCTGGGAAGAAACTTAGCTCCTTACAGATGTTTGTGTATTTTCTTTTATTCTTTTGTATATAATTGTAAGGTAAATATAATCATTTAGAGGTTTTCTTACATGTCTTTGCCAGACCATATATGGTTATTAAATGGTATTCCAAAATCCTTTAGTGCTTTCCATTCATTTGTTATATATATATATTATCAGTCATACATTATAACTCTGCTGATTTCAAGTGACAACCCTAAAATAATTAACTGAATCCACACAAAAAAATTAATCAAATGGTACATTCTAAAACCATAATATAAATAGCTCCTACCTTTGTAGTCATGATGTTTTCATCAAATTACCTAACAACTTCTTAACTTCTTCTTTAAAATGGAGGGTAAAAACAGCATGCGAGTTGACAAGTCAAGTTTGGTTGTGATGTATGGCATGCTCTGTGAATGTGAATGTTCAGCAAATTTTTTTGAATACGAAATTTGTCGCGGCATGTCTTTATTTGACAGTTTTTTTTCTGTGTGGTGTTTTCTCAGGCCTGTCCATCCACTGGTGTCCCTTTCACCCGATCAGGCAGCTGGGGCCTGACCTCTAAGTTCTGCCACCTCAAACGGGCTCTTTTCAGGCTTTCACCCTCCCCTTTTACCCAGAGATAACTTTATTCATCTTCTGCATCATTGTATCCAGTTGAATGAAGAGGCCAACATGGACACTCTACTGAACTGAATAACTATGTGTAAACTCACGAAAGGAATTTTTAAAATATTTTTTTCAATGTCTTTATTTACAGTAAAGGAAAGAAAAAAAAAACTAAGTTGAATCAACTTTTAACATAAATGCATGGATGATTAGACAAATAAATATTTCGGTTGTTAGCATTTATGACAGAGGAAACTAAACAAAAAAGAAATACAGACATAATCAAAAACACAAAATTGTATACAAACACATGGAGGCACAATTAACACAACATATATAAATCCAAAATAATTTATTCATCATTTAAATGTATAAAAAAGTAAAATAGAAAGTGAAGAAAATGAATGGCATGTACTGTATGTCTCACACACCTCTCTAAACACTGATGGACAGCCACAAATTTCTTTCCAATTTGAGTAAAATTGCTGCATTCCTGTCTTGATTTGTCATCAGAGACTTGAGCAGAGGTGTCTTAACTCTGTTTGATTTGCCTGCTGTGAAGTTGGAACGGGCAGTTCAGTCTATTCTCTTACCCAAGTAGCCCAGACCACCCTGCTCTCCTCTAATCATTCATATTCAAGCCAAGGCCTCTTGACAAGTCTGCTGATCTCAGTCAGTGTTTTGTAATATGGACAATACTGTTTCTCTCTCTCTTTTTCTTGCTCTCGCTCTCTCTATCTCGTTCTCTTTTTATTTCACTCTCTCTGTCAGTCTCTGAAGAGGGAAAATTGCTGAGGGGCATCATACTCCTCTGGGCTTGGCAGTGTGATGTTGTGGTGAGGAAGAAGTGCAGGATGGCTCCCCTCTGTGAAATCCCTGTGGCTGTTCGTGTCTCATACCCAGCAAAGAACAGTCTAATGAGGGAGATAAGCAGATGCCACTAGCTTGTATGCTGCTGCTACTCACACTCCTTTCCCATGATTTATTATCTATATGCTTAACCTGTTTTTGAAGATTTATAAAGGGAAAAAAACAAAGGATAGAGGATGGCTGTATTTCAGTTAAATAATATTATTGTCTTGTAAGTTAGCTTTGAAACAAACAGATAGGAATTGCAAAAAAGGCATAATTCACTGCATACAAATGACTGCTATGTAACAACTGTGCCAACAGTTAAAGTATTTACAATTTTTTTTAATAATGTATTTGAAAAAATAAAAATACTTTTAAAGCATGTGCAAATTTTCCAGCACTACCAACTTGGGAGATTTGAGACAACTAAAAAGAGACACGTTTATACATTAGTGCCGCAGTTGCAAAACACTGTTGATATTCAAATGATTATTGTGTAAAATCTGGGATAAGCTTCAGCATGAGAGCCCCTCTAAGTGCCTACAACTATGGCTAATTCCTCTCACTATTGTGGGTCAGACAAAGGCCTTAATCCTGTTTCAGTTTTAGAGACAGCCAGCACTATTTTCACTCTCATAAACCAACAACACACCCCCTGGCTGAGCCTGAGAGTCTCATGGAACTTTGTGTTCAGGGAGATACGTGTGGATAGTATAAGGACATTTTTTGCTGAAGGTAAACATAATTGAGAAATCAGAAACTTTTTTACAACATTTACATTTTTTATTTTATCTATTTAATTATTTAGCATTTTAAATGTGGTCCTTCTTGCAAATGTGTTAATACATTATTTCAAACCTGAAATCAATTATTAACACAACACAGTATGATTTTTTCAGTTGTAATCTGTGTAGAATTAAAAAATACACGCACATGTGATGTAAATAGCCTTGATTATCTTGGTACAGTGGTAGTGGCAGTGGATTTCACTGTTATATTAAGCAACCTATGAACAGTATACACTTTACAATTGCCTATATTTCCCCGGTGCATTTTGCGTATTGCTCTAAAACACTGTGTGAAACCCATTCACTAATTAAGAAAGGAAGTAAGGAAGGAAGAAGCCAATTTTGATAACAAATTTCAGAAGTTTGTATACATACTACACAAGTCCTGGACAATGTGGCATCTCCTGGGGATTGAAGCTAGGCCATTCTTGCAGTGTCCACTGCACCACCATGGCACCCAATTGAGAGAAACCTGGGGATCATGATTAAAGATATTCACTGTACATCTTTCTCCTGGTTGTTTTGCTTTGCCTTATGCAACATAAAACATTATAACTTATGTGGCTCAGTAGATTTATACAACTATAATTACAAACCATGGTTATCTCGCTCCTACAGCCATGGCCAAAGCTTAGAATCCTCAATCCAGAATGAAAAATTCAGGGCTGAAGTGTTCTTGAGCAGGGCACCTAATCCCACAATTGCCCGTTTCCACCACAGTAGGGGGCTGCCCACTGCTCCACATATTTGCATGTGCTCATTACAACCTGGATTTCTTAAAAGTAGAGAAAATTTTAACATAAAACGTATCAGCATGTTCATAACTCAATACTTAGTTGCGTCTCCTTTTTCCTGAACTGCAGTACTGCGGCATTGCATGAAGTCGGCACTGCTCAGGTGTTATGAGAGCCAAGTTTGCTCCGATAGTGGCTTTCAAGCTGTTCTGCATTGTTGGGTCTGGCGTATCGTATCTTCTTCACAGTACCCCATGCATTTACTATAGTGTTGAAATCAGGTGAGTTTTCTGGACAATTAAGAACAGGTATACATACCATGGTCCTTAAACTAGGTACTTGTAGCTTTCTCTGTGTGCAGCCAGAGTCAGTGCTTCAAAAACCACCAAGAACAGACATACGAAAGAGATGGGTTTCAGCTGTCGCATTCCTTGTGTCAAGCGACTCTTGAACAAATGAGAGCATCAGAGGCGTCTAAAGACAAAAGGGACTGGACTGCTACTGAATGGTTCAGAGTTAAGTTCTCTGATTAAAGTAAATTTTGCATTTCCTTTCGAAATCAAGGTCCCAGAGTCTGAAAGAAGAGAGGAAAAGCACAGAATCCATGTAACCTGAGGCCTAGTTTAAAGTTTACACAGTTAGTGATGGTTTGGGGAGCCATGTCACCTGCTGGTATTGGTGATCTATTGGCATTGTTTTCTAAAGTCCAAGGTCAACGCAGCTGTCTACCAGGAAATTTTAGCACACCTCATGCTTCCTGCTGCTGACTTTTGGGTGATGCTGATTAAATTTTTCAACATGACTAGGCACCTGCACACAGTGCCAAAGCTACAAGTACCTGGTTTAAGGACCATGGTATCCTTGTTCTTAACTGTCTAGCATACTTACCTGACCATAACACTATAGAAAATCCATGGGATACTGTGAAGAAGTTGCTATATGCCAGAACCAACAATGCAGGTCTGAAGTAATATTCTAATTTTCTACGATACTGAATTTGTTTTTATTAGTTGTCAGTTATCGCAACTAAAGCAAAATAAAACACTTGAAATATACCAAGTATACCATAGTATACAAACTTCACTTTTTAATGAAATTATGAAAATAAATAAACATTTCCATGATGACCAGCACCTGAATTCATTTCAAATAAAGCACAAAACAAATAAAGCATTGTTTTGTGCTTCAACAAGGAAATAACAAGGCATATAACAAGGCAATAAAGCAAGTAATTAAAATTATAATCAAAATCAATCATATCCCTAATACAATAATATTTCTGCGAACACAATGATATAACAAGTGTCTTAAAAAGATAATTGCACTACATTATTACTCCAGGAAATTGTTTAATGGATATTTACAGCCATTATACAGGATTTGTATGTCTTCACTTAATTCAAGTAAATTCCAAAATTATTTATTTTGGAAAATTAATAATTAAATATTACACCAGAACCATTACAATATTATTAAGAATATGCCACCTTATAATTCTTATACCCTAAAATATTTTCCAGATGCATGTGCAAAAAACAGTATTGCTTTCTTTCATTGTTTTTTTCTTTCAGGATTTACATTCTGAGCTTTACATAGAAGTGTTATGGCAGCAAATTCTTTCTGCAGGTCTAGTTTTCTCTTAAGTCTCAGTGTCCAGCTGTCAGTGGGTTCTTGATAGCTTAATCAACGCACGAAAGGAGACATTATGCATCCATGACTTTGAAGATGTATTTCAGACTGAGAAGTGGGTAATATGGGGTGAGACAGAATGTGTTGGGTCAGCCTGAACAGTCAGAATAGACATTGGGGGAGGACTTGTCTTTTGTACCATGTGCCAAGGAGACATAATGAATTATATTATAATTACAATACAGGCTGGGCTAAAAAAGGACAAAACAGTTATTTAAACCGGGGGTGGAGATTTTGGTTCCACTGAGACTAAGGCTTTAATCCATGGCCAGTCACTTTGTTTAATCAAATATGCCAATGTAGCCATCAATCATATCAGAATGTATTTAGAAATGTATATTCTATACACAATGACTATTCTATAAACTTCAAAAAACTTTTAAAATATAGTTAGCTTTTTCTATAGTTACATTTTTAGCTAGTTTTTATATATGCACCGGACTTCTTCCAAGTTCTAGTCTATATCACTTTATTTAACACTTAAGCTGTTTTAAATACACATCCTCTTTAGCATTATTTATTTTATGAATTAATGCATTTTTAAAATATATGTATTGTCTTAATTAGGAAGATCATAATATATACCAATATGCCAGAATAATTGAATTCTGTGCAGTGATGCTTTCTGATTGTGTGTCATACCATCAAAAAGAATATAAAATCTATCCTGAAAGTAACGCTGTGAGAATATGTTTAGCATGAATTGTGAATGTGTCTGTGTGTACTGACAGAGATTTTGATCACAAGTATAGTAGTTTGGAGTTTATTGAAGGCAGGGAACGGTCATGGTTAATGAATAGATTGATGCAGAGGGGAGGGATACTGGCAGTGACTGAGAAGATGAGGATTTGACAGCAAGGTGACGAAGAGTTCAGACAAAATGAGGCTTGCAGATTAACAGCGCTGCTCTCTGTGACAGGTGTCATCTTTGGGGGCAGTCTGTCAATCTGCCTGCTGCCACTCCACACATAATACACAGAGCGAGAGGGTGGCGCCAATCTCCCCGCTCCGGGCATGACCTGCTCTAGTTCCCCTATACTAGTCACAGCTATTAAAGCCTAGGTTACATTTGTAAGCACCAACAAACACTTAAATGAACACTACAAATAGATGAACCAAGACATACTAAGACAGTCTAATTAAAAAAACATGACATAATATATATATAGTATTTCTGTGCATAAAATCAATCTAAATTTGTTGTCATGTTTTTTAATTAGACTGTTATGTCATTTCTTTTATATATATGATCTATTTATGCAAAAACATAAGGAATAGAGTCTTCAGAAGAACTGTGTCAGTTTCTCAAAGACTCTCAGTAAAAATACCAAAATTAGTATACAGCAGACAAATGCAAAGACATGCTGTAACACAATAAGCTAATTAGCTGTTAGTTATACAGAGAATCATGAAAAACCTGAAACATATGTTTTTGGACATATGTTGTTTCTTTGACGACATTCGAACATTTATTTGTATTATATGATTGTTTGAACAGTAATGTTAAGAAACATAATAACATTCTGCATCATATTTTAAACATAAACATATGTTTAAAATGTATAATAAAATAGAATAAGGTACTGAAATACTAATACTTTTTTCACAGTACTGTATATATACATACATAATAGGGATGGCCCTTGTCATTACCTGCGTCACATGAAGGTATTAAGCAGACTTTTATAGGCAGTTTATATCCTCTGACTCTCTGATCCTTAGGCTTCCATTACATGCCCAAAGCCTGCAGCCATCTGGTCCACAGATTGCAGAGGACTACACAGAGTGAGCCCTGCTGTCTTGCCTCTGAGTTAGGCAATAAGTGAAGGGTCAGTTTCCATCCCACTGTGTTAGAGGTGTTAACGACAAGCATTGCTGCAATGCACACTCCCAACATGCAAACAGCATGCATGTTCTCAATTGCACTTTAATTCCTCATGTTTATTTCTGTGTAGCCTAGTATAGGCTACTGCCGCGGCCACTGATGTTGAAGCAACCTAACATATTAGAAGTGCACTCCAGGAGACATGGCTTGTTACAACTTTGGAGGACAAAGACAGCTCTGTGTGAGTGCCAGTGAGTGTTGGCAGCCGCATTGAATATACATCTAATTAGTATTCTTCTGTTTGTCTTTTGGACAGATGAGGGATGCCCCCTATTGACTTTGTCAGGATAGATAGATAGAGCAAAGGAACGAAAAGGAGATGAGCGTCTTAAAGCACCAACTGCAAATTTCACTGTATGTCACTCGAAGTTCATTCCTCCCTATTCCAAGTAATAACCACAGAAGCAGCGATATGATTTCTCAGATTGGATTGACAATGGCCTGCAATATGTTAGTGTGCATGGGACTTTTATGTACATATTTTTATGACTTTTATGTATATATTCTCTTTGAACAATTTGAGCAGACACCTATGGAATGAGTTTATATTGCTGATTGGAATTTCTCTGCAAATGTGATGTTGCAGAATACTGTTAGGATACACACATGTATAAGAAAAAAGAGCCATGAGTGCCAACTGTTACTTTTGATTTATGAAACAATTTCTGTCATTTGTAAACAAAATTATAGTAATAATAATAATAATAAGAAGAAGAAGAAGAAGA
>JAOUQT010000033.1:17688177-17698308 GCA_025769995.1 Xyliphius kryptos
ATTACAAAAGAGCAAATTCAAATTATAACCATGTATCTATATACATATATGTATATATATATATATATATATATATATATATATATATATATATGGAAAGAGAGATAAATAGATAGATAGATCTAAAATTCCGATGGAAACAGGGATCAATAAGAGCTACAGAGCAGAGAGGTGGTTACCTGAACTCCAGCTACTTGTAACAGATGTTAAACAGACTGATGTGTGGGTAGGCATATCAATGGACAACAGACAGATGGAGGAAGAACAGGCCTGTGTTTGAGTGAGAGAATAAGAGTCAGGTAAAACAGATATAAAATAATGGATCCACGTGATGGGCAGATGGACTCAGTTTCTTAAAGAAATATTTACTATTACCACAAACACATAAACACTGTCAATTTAATTTGATTCAATTTTATTTCTAGCACACATTTTTACAGTATAACATTTTCACAAAGCAGCTTTATAGAAAATATGTACAGGATAAAATCATGATGGTTATATAAGTTACTTGTTGTCACTCACACTGTTTCTCACCACAGCATCTCTTTTTGTCTTACAAATGCATTCAGATTTTAATAAGGCAGTAAATATAGCTTAATAAATATATACCGTAGTCAGTTTGTGCCATAAATGATTACTTTTACTGTCAGTCATGTGAAAAAAGTATGAATTTTATTGGGCTAGTTTGAATAGTACAACTAGGTACTTTTACTGGTCTGCTAAGTTTGCTCATTAGCAACATTAACGGGTTTGTTGTAGGGTGTGAAAGTGTGTGCTGTCCCTCTAGAGTCCTATTAGTGTCAATAAGCCCAGCTGCAAAAGACAGCCAGTGGACATGATTATGACTTCTTACTTAATCGCACAACTGTCGTTCTCTTTAGACCATTAGCTACCTGAATGTGCAGAGTGTTTGCTTTAGCAATTATATCACATAGCAAGAAGTGAATAAATGCCACTTAGTCTACTGATTTGTGTGTATTAAATAGACTTTGTGAGATTTTGTGTGGGAGGGTAATTTTAGTTTTCGCATGGCCTTTGCTTCATTGGTATTCTATTACATTAACAAGTTAGCAGACGTGAAGGTTATATATTTATGTGTTAGATGCAAGACATAATTGCTAAGGCATAAAAGGGCTTAACACATTTTTACTTACTGCTTAAAGTCTACTAACCTGAATATTTTGAAGGGTGTATTACACACACACACACACACACACGCACACACACACACTCAGCTATATTGAACAAACATGAATTCAGTAACAGTTAAGAGAGAATTAATTCAAAGTCCTGACTAAAACTACTGTACATACAAAAATGTTCTTATTAAGTCAATGCAACAATATACATGGAGGATAAAATAAAATAACTTGAGGTGATTATTTAGGCCAATCAACACTAATGTGTTGCTTTAACATTGTCCTAGCCAGCTAATATTTGGATTTAATTTAACCAGAATTCCCAGGATCCAATTAATGCTCAGAACAGAAGATTAAACATTATTTTAAGTTGATCAGTCTATATCATGTATTTGTTTTCATATGTTCTATCTCCCATTTTATAACAAATCAAATTTACAAATTTTGCGAAAAAAACGTTTCATACCATTTTCTTTCAGTTGCCATGATGTCCAAAAGATATAACCAGAAAAACTAATAAGTGAAAGGATGAGAGGTGTTCTATTTTTTCACTGAAAAACTAAAATTGTTAAGATTTTAATGCTTAAATCCTGGTGTCCTCAACTCCTTCCCTCCTGCATTTTATTATTGTTGTGTGGACAAGCTGTCATGAGCCTCTTGCTTATTGAAACCCTCGCTTGTTTTATGGCTGTTTGTAATAAGACAGTCCTGATTTCAATCAGTCTTTCCTGAGAAACACTGTGTGTGATAGAGAGAGTGAATGAGACAGAGAAAGGCATAATCTGACCAAGTTGTCATTCACTCCTCAGTCTCCAGTCCTTGACTCTCTCAATGGATTTTTCTTACCCGGCCACAAAAAATATTTCAAATGAAGGTGCCTTCACAGCTGATGATTTCAAAAGAAAGAAATAAAATGAGGATGGAGGGAGGGAGAGAGTGAGAATCAAATGAGAGGGAGATGGAAAGAGAAAAATCTGCTTTTGTCAGAGAGAGCAGACTAGAGAAGAAAGTGACCCCTGAGCCAAAGGTGCTGACACTGAATCAATCCCTTTAGGCTACAGGCCTGCTGGCTTGGTCTTGGATAGAGATTACCCTCCACATCTGAAGGATGACAGCTCTATCTATCTCCCACATCCCATGCACACACATACACATGCATGCACACACTGGATCCTGAACAGCTTCACTAAATTAGTTTTGAGATCATTGCAAAGAATAATGGGGGTCTTGGACAAGAAGGTCTGTTTCAAAAGAGAGACAGCTCAGTGCATTCCGCTTAGAGAAACGAATCTCCTCAAATCTATTCTTATTCTGATAGCAAGTAAATTATATCATCCATAATCCCAATAAGACATTGGAACATGTCCTGGTCAAGATGCTCCCATGCATGTTTCTCACGTTCCCAGCACACATATTCACAAGTCCAATGTTTGTTCTTTTATGTTATATAGAAGCAGACTACAAATACATTTATTTGTTTTTTTTAAACTGCATTTTATATACAACTGTAGGTACAGTAAAGTACAAATGTATTTTTTTATTAATTAATATTCGTCAATTGCTATGTTATATATTTATATTTTGCTTAGTTTTAGTTATAAGTCAATAAATGTATTATTTATTGTTAGGACTCCACTGATCCTGGCATACTATGTCGCCCAGAAACATAGAAGAGCACCAATTGGCGCAGTAACATAAACTATGGGCAGATGATGCCGGTTAGTGTATTTACGTTTTTTCCTCAGGTGGTTGCACTCTGTATGGTATTATGATATACAGACATTTGTTACTCATGACTATGATTCTCAACTCAATCTTGCCACATGTTTTTGTTTATTCCTTTGCTAAATTCTCTAGTTTTTGTTTAAAACTTTCAACCTCGCTTCCAACAGTTTCCCATGTTTTTGAGTGTGTTCCTGACAATTGTTCATGTGTATATCACATATATTAAGATTATTATTATTATTATTTCAAGCTAAGTAAATTTTTTTTAGGATGTGAATCGTAAATTATTTTACATTTATTTTACATGTTCATTCATTAGACTAATGCAGAAAATTAACTGTCACTGAATCATATATTTTTCCTCCTGCTAATCGACGACCGTGACAGATGCCATGTGGCCCTCTCTGTTTAGAGTATAGCTAAATTTTATATTATGAAAGATAAATGATCCATCAAAACAAAATCAGGCAAATTATTGTAATGCCTCAATACCATAGGAGAACATGCTGCAAAATCAAATTTACCGCAGTGTTGTCTGAACTCATGTTTCAGTTCTCAGTCAAGTCATATTTTGTTTAATAATCAAGTCAAAAGAGAATAGACTGAGGGATGGATAACATGAAGGTAGAACATAAAGCTGTGGAACTGTCATGAGAAAGGCTAAACGTTTGTGTGGGAAGGGGGCGTGAGGAATGCCTCGGGTCTGCCAAGCTTTTCACATTGTAATTTGGGCTTCCTGGGACCAAATGGCGATGGTGGCTCAGTAAGCGCAGAGCTTGATGTCATGGATGATGCTGACCCTGAATTTCACACAGAGTTGATGTCATATGCACAGTGAAACAGGTTGCAAAAGGAGGAGAAATTTGTTTTTAAAATGTATTCAGCCTTTGACCCCCTTGGTGTCCAACCTCTTAACCCTTTTCTTTGAATGGAAGCCTTTTTTCTTTTTATCTTTCCTTGTTTTATTGTATTTTACTTTATTTTTTAAAGACAAAGTATGAACACTGGGGTGTGGAAGGCATTCACTATACATATATGAATAATGTGACAGCTTCATCTGCTTATGAGGAGACGGCTTGACAGCAGCACAAAGACAGTATCCGCAGCCCTCCTCCAACACGCCTAGCTGTCCTGTCCATACAGGGTATTAAGACATCACATCAAGCCAGATTACTGATGAAAGTGTGTGTCACAAACCATAGGAAACACATCTTAGATTGTCAAAGAGCAAACAATAAAATTTTACAAGCAGTTTATTAAGATATAAAATGACTGCCAATTAACACATTTGGTGAAGCAAAATCAAAATGTATTTTTATTCCCATAACATTCAGTCATCTGATATCTGATAATGAAAAACATTTTACAATGTGAATGATATGGTTCTCTGCATCTCAAATAATTGCAAATCTATAAGTTAGCATGATTACAAAGATGAATATCTATATCATAGAAGAAGATCAAAAATATGACTCAAATTGTTAATAGTAATTACAGTTATGTGGAGACCAGAATTATATAAATATTAAACTCCCTCATCCCTACATTCTATATATAATCAGTGATATTCTATATGAGGTGAGTATTCTGTATGAGGGTAGAGCTGTTCAGACACGGGGTCTTTTTTGAGTGGTAAGGGGCAGTAAGTTTGGATAAGGGAGGTTATAAGAAGCACAGGTAATTGAGTAGTGGCCTCCATTTCTGCATCATGTGATCACCTTAATTTCCAAACTGCTGGCAAATTTGCGTTTTCCATCGCACTCTTAGCTGGCACCTGTAGTCTTTTTTGCCCCCTAACCTTCCAGTAGCATCTAACTGCAAACTTTATTCCACTAGAAATAGAAAGTGGGTGAATGAGAACTAGAGGCTAAATGTGAGTCTGCATTATGTAGAGAGAGAAATGTTAGTTGAAAGCAGTAGTTTCACTTCGTTCAGGAGGCCAACTTATTTCGTATTTTGTAGTGTTAGTTGTGTTTGTGGATTATGCATTTTAAATGACACTAGTCTAAGAATAAAAATGTTTTTTTTAAAAACATACAGGCTTTCACACTAAATAAATTCAGCATACACTAAATATTTTCTAGTCTGTTAGTATGAAAGGAACACTATCATGACTAACGAAATGTATTCCAGTTCAAAAAGATATGAATGCATTAGTAAGTTTCAGAAAATCAATTTCAGCTTGATTATTATATATTGTGAATTCTGTAATATTTTATAGATACGTAGAATTAAAAAATAAACAAAAAAGATGTAATTATAAGAGCAAGGATTACAAAACTGACAAGCTAAAATAGACACTTCCCCCATCTCTTCCAGGAAGATCCAAAAGTTTTCCCAGATGATCAGATGAGTGACATAGTCGCTTCAACATGTCCTGTGTCCTCTTTGTGGGGCCGTCTCCAGAGGGAGGCATCTCAGCTGGGTCCTCTTGATGTGGAGGAGCAGCAGCTCTACTCCGAGCCCCCAACAGAACAATGATGTCCTTAGTTAGGGCACCTACCAGTCCGAGACCTGTTCTCGACCTAAGGTGCAAGAAGATGAACCTCTCATTCAGCCTCTAAATTTTCATGTCCAGGCTGTGATTGTGGTATTGTTAATGGCATGGGGTATTGCGGAATAGAGATATCCGCAGTTATAATGATGATAATAATCACATTTAAGAGTGGGAGGTCAGTTATCAAATATTGTATGCAACCGGTGTGGGCCATGAAAAAGTTGCCCATCTCCAACACTGTACTTGTTATATACTCAGTAGAGGAGGCTTTTTATTGCAATTATTTACTACATATCCACAAAATAAAAGAAAAATTAAGGAATAATATATAGCTATAGACCACAGCAATGAATTAAAAAAGGATATAGGCAATGCAGAGAGCCAGGTTCAAGATACACAAAATACAGAGTTTCAGACACAGGACACAGACAATTCAGGGGTTCAGGCACAGGCACAAACAAAAAGCAGGTTCTGGATGCCACCAAAGGCAGAGAAAAACTGAGGATGTAGTTGTTATTCAAATAGAGCAAGTGAATGTTAAAGAGTTTAGGGGGAACGAGTGAACACAAAGCAAAATAACTCACTATATAGGGAAAGCAAAATGTGTGTAAAGGTTTATTTTAAACAACACTTGATATCTCATAAAAATTTGCATGTCGCGCTGGTAATGGTCAGTCTAGTAATCTAAGAATTTTTTCTTAAAGCCTAGAGAAAATGCATTCCCCTTGGAAAAGTAAATCCCAAAATACAACAAAAATAAGAACAGAGATCACATTATGAGCCCTATCTTACATCCTGCACAATGTGTGTCACGTTTCCTATTGCTATCTAACACCCCACCAACAGCCTATTGTCATGCCTTCTTCCTGCATCATTTAAATAGCAAGGCGGCTTGCAAATATATATTTAAGCCCATGTTCATGGTAATCTTGAAATGAGTGTTCTGGTATATTTCTGGCAAAGTGCTATTTTGGAAAGGAAATAACAGGTGTGTCACTGACTAAAAACAAGGAAGACGTCAACATTCAGATGTTCATTGCCATCTTGGCAGTGAATTGTCATCACAGGTGTGTTCCCAACATGTGTACAACGCATGACACGCAGCAGTGCACAAATAAGTAACGCGTGCCAGTTGGCAGCTATGCAATCTTTTACACCAATCATATATAGACTGCAAAATATAATAACAATATTCATAAAATTATTCATCTATAACATACCAAAGCATGCACTGTAATAGAAAGAACATGTGGTTTGCTGAAAATGCACTTCAGATATTTTGATCAGGAAGGACATTACAATAGAGTCCTTAAAACCTCGAAGCATTCTTTGTGTGTTGCACAATATTTCAATGCCTAATGGATGTCACTGAAACAAACAAGGACATATTACAGACGTTTCAAAGGTGTGATGCTGAATTTCGTATGCAGATAAATGAAAATAGAGATCAACTTGCACAGGATTTTTTAGCTTGCATTTTATTTTAATAAGAAAAATTACGGGAACAGCAGGTTTCAAATCTGTGGACTTCTTCCTTCCCAGGTTTTCAGAGATGCTCTAGAAATGTCCGGGTAGCGGCACCATTAAAATAGCAATCTGCCAATGTCACATTGCAAAGTGCTGCGCAGTGCATGGTTGACGGCTCACCTATGGATCACTAAAATATGACCCACACTGTCAAAAAACTGTCGCCTACAGGTGCAGATATTCAATTAAACTTTTTTCATTGGAGCATTGTCATAAAGCAGCTGTCAGAAAGTATTTCATCATGAAATTTACAGTTTCAGTCTCTAGAGAGTTTTGAGTCCATCAATCCACAGATAGACAGTCAGTGTGTACAAATGAAGAAAATTCAAGACTATTCTCAACCTCCCCATGAATGGTTTACCAAAGATCACTCCAAGAGCAAGGTATGTAATAGTTGGCAAGGTCAACCCAGTGTAACTTCTAAGCAACAGATGTTCTCTCTCACAGTGTTAATGATAATGTACATGGTAGGGGTATTATCATGGTCTGGGCCTGTTTTGCTGCATCTGGGCCAGTGTGGCCTGCAATCATTGATGGAACAACGAATTCTGAATTAAATCAGGGAATCAGGAAGATGTCAGGACATCTGTCCATGAAGTGAACCCTGAAAGAAGTAGGGCCTAAGCACACAAGTTGTTCTACCAAAGAATGGATAAAGATAAAAAAAGTTAAATGTTAAGATGCAGTTATTGCTACACAGGGGGGTTGCACCAGATACTGAAAGCAAACTATATAATATTGTTATCTAATTTATTTATCTGGGTTCCATTTATCAACTTTTAGGACTTATTTATGCAGAAATATATAACATTCTAATAGGTCCACAAACCCATGTTTGTATAGTTGGTATTTTATATATCATAAACTCTCTCAAAAACAACTAATAAAAAAAACCCACTAAATGGAAAAAAACCATAGTTGTATTGCGCACTCCCTGGAAGTGTCACAATCCCCGTAACTCTTGCACACTTCACTTTTTACTAGAGGATCAAGAGTGTGCATTAGAGAACACAGGGATGTGTTGCTTTGGGTAAAATGGTTCTCATGGGTAAATGGTGAGAGTTGCGTCAGGAAGGGCATCCGGCGTAAAACATTTTCCAAATCAATGATGCAGGTTCTTAAATAATGATTGTCTCGCTGTGGTAACTCTAGATGAAGGCAGGGGCCGAAAGATGAAAAAGACACAGAGGTATTCTAATAAATATTAAACTAGTCAATTGTGACAATACAGCCAGCACCATAGACCTGAAGATGGGACTATTAAATATTAGGTCTCTAAATTCTTAATCGCTTAATATAATAAAACTTATTACTGACGCATGGATCAAACCAGATGAGTATGTAGTATTAAATAAAGCTAGTCCTCCTGGATATAATTACACATCCCAGACTCATTTAATTGATAGAGGCGGAGGTGTATCTGTTATAATAATAATAATAATAATAATAATAATATAGCCATCACACACAAACCTTATCAAAAACTAAACTCGTTTGAGGTTTTGTTTAAAAAGGATTTTATCTATACTTCGACAATCCAGAAGACCCCCTGAGAATTTCATTCTTGGCTCTGTGGTAGTTAACCAGAATGTAATAGGACCCACTCATAAGGGCAGTCACACAATTGATTTAATATTAACATTAGGATTAAATATAGACAATATAGTTAAACTTCCACAGTCTGACCTTATTTCAAAATATTTTCTTATCTCATTTAAAATTATTATAACCCAAAATAGCTGATTGCAGATTTACAACAAGTACTGCAGATTATTGTGTTAGTAAACTCCCAAATGTATTGCCCTCCAACCCCCTCTCCCATAGAAGCATCTCCCTCCATGCATGGTAGGTTGGATCAATAGTTGGTAATGTGCTGGACACTCTATTTTCTCTCTGTCTGCTGCTTTGGCCTGTTGAATGCCTCTTTTCAGGTTGGCTCTGGCAGAACTGTAGCTTTCTTTATCCCTTGACCTGAAAGCAGTGTTCCCGGCTTTCAGCAGGCCCTGAACCTCCTTAGACATCCAGGGCTTTCTATTTGGTTAAATCCTCACATGTCTATTGCTGGTGATATTGTCAGTGCAGAACCTGATGTAATACAATACTGCTGAAGTGTTGATCTCCAGGTCCTGGTGTGCAAAAACCTCCAGTCAGTTCTTTGGAAGCAGTTCTGTAGTTGATGGGAGGCATCTTCCGGCCATATAGTGATGGTCCGTGTTGTGTTTGGGACATGTTTCAGGAGGGGGTGTAAGCAGGAATCAGAAACAGGGACAAGTGATCAGACTGGCCGGTGTGTGCTAGAGGCTTAGCCCCGTAGGCCTGTCTAAAATTTGTGTACAACTTGTCCAATGTCTAATCTCCCCTGGTTGTACACTTCACGTATTTATGGAACTTGGGGAGGACTGCTTTCAGATCAACATGATTAAAAGCCACAGAAACAATGTGAGCAGCCTCGGGATACTTGTACAGGTTGTTGTTGATAGTGTCATGTAAAAGCCCCAGAGCCGCGCTAGTAAAATGCTGTTTATCTCACAGGCAGAGGTATAGGGGTCTGCATTTATTTGTGATAAACTTCACATCCGGAGAGCAATGTCTCACGACTACAGTTGAATTTTTTCACCAGCTGTTGTTTACATAAATGCATAACCACCCTCCTCTTTTCTTATCGGAACCCTCAGACTGGTCATGACAGTGTACTGTATAGCCCTTTAGCTCGATATCGTTGTCTGGTATAGATTAATTTAACCATGACTTTGTGATCAACAGAATGTAGCAGTCCCGGATAAGTTTCTCTGTTGTAATCCGCAGCTTCCATTCGTCCAGCTTGTTCGGACAGCACAGAGCCGCTGCATCTATGCATGCCATCATCTGTTTAATGCCAAATGTTGTTGGAATTAAAGGAACAGCCCTGTCCTGGTTCAGGTCTTATTTGACTGACCGTTATCAGTTTGTAGATGTAAATGGCCACTATTCTATGCACTGTAAGGTAAAGTTTGGTGTCCCACAATGTTCTGTCTTAGGCCTATTATTTTCTCTATATATGCTACCTCTGGATAATATTATATGCAAGCATGATATCAACTTCCACTGTTATGCTGATGATAGGCAGTTAAATGTATCAGTCAATCCAGAGGAAAGATACCAATTTACTTATGTTAAGAAATGTGACATCAGACAGTGGATGTTAAACAATTTTCTTTTACTTAACTCTGAGAAAACTGAAGTACTGGTGTTAGGACCACA
>JAOUQT010000033.1:17710895-17729790 GCA_025769995.1 Xyliphius kryptos
CAGAGTGGGATGTAAAGATAAATGCATTTTTCTTACAGTTTCAGTTTCTCACCTCGTCCACTGTGTATTTGTAAAAAGCTAAACATTATGCTAGATAACATGAAGATTAATTTACATAAAATTAATGTAAGGTGCATCCAGACAAAACATTAAAGACATATATTTATTTATTTTGGACAGAACGTTTGCCTCTCCAAAAACTTGGATTCAAGGTAAGTTGAATGCTCTAAATTGCCCCATGTAATGTGTGAGGATGTGTGAGTGAGTGTGTGCCCAGCGATAGATTGGCACCCTGTCCTGGGTAAATCTGTCCAGCGCCCATGATGTTATCCTCTGGATGGACATGGGGAACCCCACCGTGACCCTAGCAGAAAATTAAACAGAAGAGAATAAATGAATCAATTTATTTATTTCAATTAAGTAAGGTTTTTTAAAGGTAAAAAAAATAATAACAACAGAAGACGTTTATTTATATTTCAGCTCATTTTTAGTTCTAAAATATTTAGGGTTTTTTTATACTCACTTTTTTCTGTCCCACAATGTTTATTATATAAACATGGCCATTAATTAAATTAGGTGCTAATGACATGTCAGGGCAACAACCTACATCACGTATTTTTTAGCCTTGAATTCTATTGCTATCATAAAGGACACTATCCTACAATGACTTTTCATATCTAAAGGCACATAAGGTAATTACCATAAATATATTTTTCAGTTGGTCTGTCATGCTTCAACTTTAGCAATGCAGTCTTTCCTATAAAAGTTACAGTAACTGAATCATTCAGGTTCATAAGAAATTAATACCATGGAGGTGTGGAGTACAGCTTATTGCAATTGTATGTACTCAGTACTTACAGGTTTTCTAGAGACTTATTATATATATTTTTTATTTGTCTGTGGTACTTGCATTAGCTCTGGCCCGGTCAGAAAGTTCTCCTGTGCATGATTGGTGGATGGTTGAGTGAGTTCCAATTGTATATAATTGTTTCACTGTTGAATATAGCATTTAGAAAGTCCATCCTTAAACATTGTCATTCCTATGCTGCTTTATTTTGAAAATAATAAGTTGGACTTAAATAGTCTTTCAAAAACCCAACGACACTTTACAAATGATCAGGGGGAAAAAAACATAAAAACATTATGACAGATGGAATGAGTGGAATTATTAGGAAAAGAGATGGGTGTCAAGCTTGAGGTAGGGAATTCCACAATTCTGGTCCTAGTACATTGTGAGATCTGTCACCAACAGTTACCTATATGAACTTCGGGACCGCCAAGAAACCATTATCAGAGGACCGGAGTGTTCGACATGGAGTATATGGATACAAAATGGATAGACTGGAGTCAGTCCATTAAGGGATTTACAAGTTAGAAGGAGAACTTAAAATTGAATATAAAGTGATTTTTGGTGTGTGACAGAAGCCAAGCAGCTAAGTTTCGAACATATCACAGAGATTTATATTAGTAAAATAATAAAAATCAGTTGTGGACCATCAGAGCCTTCAAAGCCTTCTCTGAAGACCTAAAAATATCTGAATTATAGACAGATGTTAATTATATTTTGTCCATGCATACTTATTGAATTCCAAATGCTCTGTCCGCTTCCTTTCTTAAAGTTTCCCTCGGATTTGCCGATTCCAGTCATGCATTTGCTTTTTAGACTATTTAGCCAATCACATTTTAGAAGCATTGGTTGCCAGGTTTTACATTTCTTGCCCAGGCCTTCAAAATGTGTTGCAGTGGCTATTTACAGTGAGGAAAATAAGTATTTGAACACCCTGTGACTTTGCAAGTTCTCCCACTTAGATGCATGTCCACTGTGAGAGACGTAATCGGCAAAAAATCTGGAAATCACACTGTATGATTTTTTTAATATTTAATGGCGTGTTTCTGCTACAGATATGTATTTGAACACCTGCCAATCAGCAAATATTCTGGCCTCAAAGACCTGTTAGCCCGCCTCTAAAAACTCCATCTCCACTCCACTTATTTATTCAAAATTGGAAGCACCTGTTTGAGGTCGTTAGCTGCATCAGTAAGAATCCAACTACTAACATGGCAAAGACCAAAGAGCTGTCCAAAGACACCAGAAACAATAATACATATACTAATACACTAAGACGTCATAGTTTAAAGTGATTCATGGCACGAATGGTTCCCTTGCTTAAATCAGCACACAACCAGGCCCGTCTTAAGTTTACCCATGACCATTTGGATGATCCAGAGGAGTCATGAGAAAACGTTTTGTGGTCAGATGACACCAAAATAAAACCTTTTGGCCTTGATTCCACTCGCAATGTTTGGAGGTCGAACAATGATGAGTACATCCCAAAAACACCATCCCTTCTGTGAATCATGAGGGTGTATTTCTGCACATGGGACAGTACGACTGCACTGTATCAAGGAGAGGATAGCCGGGGCCAAGTATTGTGAGATTCTGGGGACCAACCTCCTTCCCTCAACTAGAGCATTGAAGATGGGTCATGGCTGGGTCTTCAAACATGACAATGACCCTAAGTACACTGCCAGGATAAACAAGGAGAGGCTCTATAAGAAGCACATTGAAGTTCTTGAGTGGAAAAGCCAGTCTCCAGACCTTAATACCATAGAGAATCTTTGGAGGGAGCTCAAATGCTATGTTTGTCAGTGACAGCCCAAAAATCTGGTCGATCTGGATAAGATCTGAGTGAAGGATTGGGTTAAAATCCTGCTGCAGTGTGTGCAAACCTGGTGAAAAACTTCAGGAAACATTTGACCTCTGTACTTGCAAAGACAGGCAACTGTACCAAATATTAGCATTGATTTTCACAGGCGTACAATTATTTTATTTGCAGCCGTAACACAAATAAATTATTAAAAATCATAAATTGTGATGATTGTCTCTTACAGTGGACATGCACCTCAAATGAAAATTTCAGACCCCTCCAGGATTTGGAAGTGGGAGATTTTTCAAAGTCGCTGGGTGTTCAAATACTTATTTTCCTTACTGTATACTGCATTACTCCCCAAAAAGATGTTTTTATAGCCATAAAATAGTTATTGACAGGTGGATTAAGTCAGACAGATCATTACTGAAGGCCTAGATGTAAATTGCATGGCACACAACTGATAACAAAGTAAGAACAAAAGTTTTAAACCAAAGCAAACGATAAGATACCAAGTGAAATGTTAAAAGACTAAAGGATATATGATATATATTTGAGCAGCAGAGTTAACATAGCTGAGCAAATAATCACTGGCACACATGATAAATAATCTGCGCAATTGCAGATTGAAAGCTGTAATAAAATCTACTGAATGTGCCGATGAATGCCAGTGCTTTTAAATGTCATAGAAGGTGGTTGTACAAGAGAGTTCACAAAGGGATTCTTTTTGCTCAAGTTGCTCAACCTGTATTAGAAAGCTGCGACAAGGTGAAGTGACAAAAGAAACCAACCTTCAGAATCTGTTGATGCTCAACATACTGTCATTACTGAGGAGATATTGCACCCCTATGAAGCAGGTTTCCAACATTTAGGTTAATGTGATGTTAATGCTATGCTGCCTTCATATTTGTATGGTAATGACATAGGCCATTTGTACATATTATAAGAACATTTTGTGACCGAGGCTTTCCCCTATACAGTACAGAATCATAAAAAGGTAATTTGTTTCAAAGAAATGGCCTTTACAGTTGTGCTTTGAAAAATCCCTGACACAGTCATTTAGACAGTTTTTACTCACCGGAGGTCTATCGCTTCCTTTCTCTACAGCAAGACCTACCCGCAGAAGCCCTGTGCCGATCTTGCTTTTAACTTAAACTGTGCTGAAATGAAATTGAGGTCTTTTATGTTCGACTTCTCTTTCAGTCTTTAAAAGAATGAAGTCTATTCTTTTTCCTCCTCTAAGGTCTTTTAAGTCATTATAAACATTTTTTTCTTTTTCTTCTTCTTTTTTTTCTGGATTAGTCTGCTTCAATAAAATAAGTGGAGATTTGCTGGAAATCAGTGGCTTTTGTGTGCTGCCACGGGAGCATGGTGAAATGTTTGGACACTAATACCCATTCATTTCAGACAGCTTCATAAATAAAAGCTCCCAGCTATGCAGCTTGCCATGAAGTGGTATTCTTCAGCTTCCCAGCGGGATGTCCTGTTCACATTAGCCCAGTGGGGGGTGCAGGGAAGTGTGTGTGTATATCTGTTTGTGTGTGTTGGCGAGCATGTGTGTTTGAGTGTGATTGTGGTGATGCTGGTGGTTTCATAGTAAGTGCAAAAGCCCAGCATTGGTAGACAACTAAATCAGGAATAGTGGAAACTTGTGGAATCGTTAAATATTGTGAAATGTGTCCAAAGGAGGCTTAGCATTCTAGTGGTTTTCCTACTGCAAACATTCATTCAAGGGATTTGGGGTACCCGTTATAAGGATTAGTGATACCTTGGTTTTTGAATTTTAATGAACCTTTTTAGGCTTCAAACACACTTACCATTCAATTGTTTTCAAGCTATTTTGTTTAATTATGTGAAGTAAAATGATTTAAAAAATGAATACATTGATTAGGCATGAGTAATGTGTTGGTCCCCCTTTTTGCTGTCAAAACAGCCCTGATCCATTGATGCATGACCTCCACTAGACTGGAGGTGTGCTCTGGCATCTGACACCAACATGTGAGGTGGGTTGTCCATGGATAAGAATTGTTTATTGATTCAAACTAATTTTGTACTCTTCAAATCATTCCTGAACCATTTGTTTTATTGCAATTTATTCGGTTGAGAAAGACTACAGCCATCGGGTTTTACCCGACATAATATAATAATATAACACATAATAATATCATGACTGACGTGGTGTCTGGCTTCAAAACCACAAACTCATTCACCTAAACTGGTGTAGCTGGAGTCAACGCCAGGAGTAAGATATGACAAGGTTGTGAGCATGTTGCATGGTGGCATATTTTTCTGAAGTAATGATGGCTGCACAATACAGCCACCTACAAGTGGAGCTTTTGGGGAAGAGGTTAATGAGTTTCAAAAAATGGCATTAGCTGGCTGGCTAAATGAGCTTAGTGTACAAGCTGCACACACATACACAAATGGCATGTACAAAGAAAGAAGCAAGAAAAGTGATGCTGCTCTATAAAAGAGAATCCAGCAAAATATAATTTACACGCACTTTATATATTGTAATATGCAATACGACATCTTGTGCAGTAATCATTATAAAAAGTAATTAGTCCTCATCTGTCTGGAGACCAGATGGGCCTTAAGATACAAAACCATTGTAGGACTCAATCTCCAATCAGACTTTGGATTCTGTCAAAGGTGTTGATCTTCACTGGGTCCCTTAAATCTACTAGAAATTGGGTTTAATCCTGTACCTCACAGAAGGGTCGTATTTTGTTAACAGTTTAAGCACTGGTTCCATTTATAATCCAGTGGAGTGTCACATAGTCAGGGAGGTATTTAAGTAAACTGGTTTAAGACAGTAAGTGTAAAACTGTCAAGTTTGATCTGGTGAACAATGATCAATGTATATACATAAAAGCCACTGCTTATTGGCCAAAGCAGAACATGCTCGGTGAAGTCTTACACATTGCAAAAAAATAAAAGATGTACTGAAGATGGACAGTGCTAAACACATGGCCACTGGAACTCCAACCTCAACCTGAGAGTAGTAGGAGCATACTCTGCCCATAATAGGTGCTTAGACCTAGAAGGAATGTTGTAATAGTTAGTTCAAGATCTTGGTAAATGTGTTTTATTTGATCTTTAAAACCATGCAAAATGGTGGGTAGTAACACCTACCAATGTGTAAAATATAGGCTATAATGAAAGACGCAATCAGGGGGGAAACAATGGACTATATGTATAAAAAGTAATAACAATACTGCATTACTATAGAGAAAAGGTCTAAAGTAATGTGCTTCAAAAGGAAAATGAAAAACAGAGAGTGGATGCAGCAGGCTTGGTGAAGAGCATACCTCCTTATTCCTAGCACAGACTTGGCGACCAACCTTGTACAACTTTGGAACCCAGATAGTTGTTTGCAGATAAATAAAGGTATATGGACCACTCCAGGGTGTCCATGATGTGCGGCATGTCCCCACACAAGGACCTGAGAATGTAAATTCCAATCAGATTAGGATTCAGATCAGGATTGAGAGCAGTGTTAGAATTCAAACCTGCATCCCAAGCACTGAGAGGTGGACCTACCATTTTTGTAATGCAGATTTTACATGGTCAGATTAAATAGTTTTTAAATCTGTTGGCTTTAATTTTACATTATAGTTCTCTTCGGGTAGAGATGTGCTTTATTAGGTTTAGGGGTATGGCATCTAGGAATAGGGGATGTACAGCAATAGATTTGCCCAGTACCACATTTTTTATTCCATCTTAGAATGCTTGGAGCACTACTAAACTTAAACTTGTGCTTTAAAGCAACATTTTTTGGTTTGACATTTTCCACAACCCTGTGAGGGCAGCATCAGTATTTGTTTATAGCAGCAACTGTGCCATCAGCTCTACCCACTGGCATCAATGATTGAAAAAGCTACATTTTTATGAAGCGGCTTATTCAAAATATTGTAATAAAATATTGTATAATACTTTGCTGGAAATTGAGCATTAGCTAGCCTTTTGGCCTTATCTTATATTATTGTTATCGTTTTTAATGCTATCAACATTCTAAATTGCTAACAATTAAAATAAGACACAGCCTAAATGGCAACTTGGCATTTACATGCTTAATTTAGCTGTTTAATGTTATTAATTTAAAAAGCTAGTGTGCCTGTATTTAGATTGATTGAGAGCAAATATCATTAAAAAAAGCTGTAATATGTGAACAGCCATGTTAATACAACCCCATATGCTTAACCATTAACTATGTCTTGAGGTTCTTATTAGACAATCCTAGTTAATAATAAACACAAATAATACAATTAGTATAAATGCTTTAAAGATCAAATATTTGGAGTTTTTAAATGCTTTGAATAAATACATTTTAGTCAAGCTGTGTGAGTGAACTGCATGATGGAGAAGTGCAATAAACGCTGGTGTTTGAACATTATGTCTCCTTTCCTTAGGGCTGTAAGGCTGATTAAAGCTGTACTTGTTTTTTTAATACAGCCAGAAAAAGATAATAGTCTTTTTTAATTTTAAAAATTTTAAATAAAAACTAAAGTAAGACAGAAGGTCAGATTGAAGGAAAGAAATTATTAAGGCCAGAGAGGGATAAATTAATAAAGAATAAAAAATTAAAAAATAACTTTGTTTAAATTTGTTGAGTATGTTACCAAAAAGTCAGCATAGGAAAAAAAAATAAAGGTTTGGCAGTGTCACCATGAGGTTTGGACTGAATTTATTTTGCTTATCTTTGGACCAGTCGGAGCCATTTAAAAAAAACTGGCTCCTCTCGCTTTCTTTCTTCCCTTAGTAGATTTGAAGCTGAGGGGAGTGTGTTTCTTTCATTCTTGTCATCGTTTTCCTTTGTTGCAGTCTCTGCTCATGGTCTTTGCTGCAGGGTTCAGTGGATCTTGAGAAACATCAGCAGATTCTGTCACAGCTTCACTCCTCCCTAGAGGATAGAGCTGGTTGGCCTTTTCTGAAACTGCACTGACCCATTGGTTGAACTATGCTGTACGTCGCGCGCCTGCCTGCATTAGCAGTCACCCAACAACATTAGGGCTTTTGCAAGTTTACTGAGCTCTGCTGTCATGTTGATGTTTAATGAAATATCTATAGCACTTGTTCTAAAGACAATGTGTGTGTGTGTGTGTGTGTACATTACTTTATAAACCCTTAAAAATACTAAGTATGTTTGCATACCTATAAAATGTAATTTGCTTTGCAAGTCAAGGTGCCACACTTACTCACACATACAATATAGAGGCAATTTAGAGCAACCTATTCACCTTGAATCCATGTTTTTAGGCTGAGGACATTGAAGAACACAGAGAAAACCCACGTGGACATGGAGGGAACATGTAGAATCTCCACTCAGATTGGGATTTGAACCTTGGTCCTCATGGCTAGAAGACGACATGCTAACCATAAGCCACTGTTCCGCCCAAGAAGCGACTCACACAATAAAAAATATTACACTTGGTTATTAAAAAACTAAGTGAAATTATGTAATACACATTTTATGACAGGCAAAAATATGTAACACTTTAGAATTAGCCAACAAATGTTGTTAGTTAAGCAACAAGGATCTATCCACTTCTTATTTTATAAATATATCATGATAAACAAATTAATGTCATAAATTAATTAAAAACTTTAAGAAGAACAGTTCATGCTTATCTGGCTGGGAAGAGTTCCAAACCCATCTCTAAAATTTCAAATACAATATCCTGACATTTACTCTTAGAATATGCCAAGGAACCATGATGCTACCACCACCGTATTTTACAGATGAGCTAAAATTTAAATGCTGGAAAGCAGTGGGTTTTTTTTATTTCTTTATATACAGCTTCTAGTTTGAATCTAAAAAACTACATCTGTTTATGTCTTGTCTGCCCCAAACACGTTTTTCAAATGAACTTCTGGTTGATGCATGTATTTCTTAGAACATAGCAACAAGGTAGAGTTTTCCTTTGTGAATGTTATCCGTCTTTTTATTACAACCTTGAAATGCATACTAAAGTCCAGTACAACCACAAAGAAAGGATGAAGAACTATTTGCTGAAAGTTATCACACAATAAGAAATTGAAAAAAGACCCCATCCTGTCATACTCTTTTTAAAATAGCTACGCTGTCAAATCTGTCAATGTCTATGTTATGGCTTATGGTTCAGTGACACAGAAACATTTGATTGACTTAAAATGTAAACTACTGCCAAGCTTGTACCAGATTATCATGTCATGGCTGTGACATGTCCATATATCTGACAGCTTGAAATCGTCAAGTGCAGTATGCAGTTTGCTGTACTGATTATGGCATAAAGCATCACAGAAAAGCTTTTCATTGAAATTCACACTGAGATCATATGTGTTTCTATTGTTGCAGTATTTTTGGTGTCTTGAGACATCCAGAGACACTTGAATTTAAACCCTTTTTAGGGTCAAAAAATATTTCAAATTCTGGTTTGGCAGAATTTATTTTCACCACAGTCCTGCCCAGAAAAATATCCACACTACATAACACCTTCCTTGATGATAAATGGATATGTTACATGATATGTAGACTAATTAAATTTTTTCAAATGGCATATATTCTAAAATATTTTAATTTCAGTCATTATCATAAAATAAATTTCTAGTTACTCATTTATCTGAACTAATTATCTTCCACTTAATCCTTTTCTTGGGCCACGTGGGGGGAACTTCATGCCCATTCATGTGAGACTATTTCAAGCGCTGGACAGATACACCCAGGACAGGGTGCCAGTAAATTGCTGGGCACACACTGCTACAGACACACACACACAATATATGGGCAATTTAGATAGGTGCAATGTAAAGCAGCCGATGAATCCATGTTTACCATGAATCTATGTTTTTGGACTGTGTGAAAAAAACGGACAACCCAAAGAAAACCCACACAGACACGGGGAGAACATGTAAACATCACTCAGATCGGGATCCAAACCTGGATCCTCAGCCCTGAGAGGCTTTGTGGTTTAGTGATTAGCACATTTGTCTCTCAGCATTGCGTCTGTGTGGGTTTCCTCAGGGTTCTCCAGTTTTCTCCCACAGTACAAAAACATGCATTTAAGATACATTAAATGCTCTAAGATGCCCAAATGGTGTGTGTTTGTTTGTTTGGCTGTGTGAGTGTGTATGAGCCCAGCGATAGACTGGCACCCTGTCCTGGGTGTATCTGCTCAGTGCTCGAAACATTCCCCCCTAGATGGGCATGGGGAACCCAACCGCAAACCAAGTACAGGATTAAGCAGAAGATAATGAGGGAATGAATTTGAATAAATCGTTTTTAAAACTTTAACTGGACAAACGTCAATGTGTATATTTTACATATTAACATATTTATATACAATCTGTATATAATACATGAATGAATAAAAATACATACATATTGGTTGGTCAGACACCAAAAAAACAAATTTTCAGTTTTTTTTTATTTTATCCATGTGTTAGTCTGCATTTGTGGACAAACTAGCAGAGGTACACCAGTCTGATTACTAAAAATTGAGAATAGTCTACCAAGCAAAAATGTCCATCCACCAGAATACACATTATTACACCTGTGCGATAGATTGATTAGAGGATCAATTTGTGACATACAATATATATTTTTTTTTTACAGGCTTTTTTTTTTTTTTGCAAATCTGCACTATGCATTTATGAATCAAACCTTGTTTTTCATTATATTACGTTTTTATTTATGATCTCTTTCTTCACTTAAATAAGTCTAGAAAGCAGCAACACAAGACAAATGAAACTGATCAGACCAAGTAGCTGTCAATGGTCTGTTAATAATGCAGAATGCATCCCCCTGAGGTTCTACTTCCTGCCCTGTGAGAGTTTCTGGGTGAACTGACAAGGTTAGGGGTGAGCCACAGATTTATTGTAGGGTACGGTAGCTTTACCAGCACCAGAGCTCTAATGGATGACCTTGGGGCTGATCTACTCTAGACCCAAAGAGATCAAGTCTCAGTTCAGTCCTATCATCAAGATGACCTCCCTCCCTTGCCTCGATCTTTAACTCACTGATCTTTGACCAACTTATTAAGCAAACACCTGCTTTCCATTGTGGATTTAGAGGAAAAAGTGAGAAAGAATGGTTTCTCATTTGATATTGATGTCATAGTAATACTGACCGTAGGGATTCCATCTGTGAGATAAATTGATTGTTTATATCACTGGGATATTGTTTCGTTTTTATACATCAGAAAAGTCAAATCTTAAAGTGTAAGGAACTCTGGCTTATCTTAGTGGTTGTACAATTTTGTACTGTAGTATTTTTTGGATTGTATTTGTTACCACTACTGGTAACTTGTAACTGTATTTACTGTAATTTGCACGTTTTCTTTTAGCCATCTACATGTACGTTAAACATAAACTCCATTAATCATTACCCCCAACTTGATTAACCCATATATAAAGTTTTATAAAAATCCACAATGCTGTATAACACTTGTCATAAGCCATTGTTAATGTACTTAGATGTTTATAGTCACACTCATAACGTGTTATAATGTGCCATAAGGATTTATAACACATAATGCATTATAAAAAGTATATTTGTATAACATTAACATATTCATTAACATATTTGAAAGACAAGTATCATAAAGTTTTTAAATGTTTTCTGTTTTTTATTCATGTTCTCATAAAAGGAGATTACATTAATTTTAATAGACATAATGACTAATAAGTGCTTATAAAGCCTCTTTACAGACTTTAGGTTAGAAAGAATATTAAAAAACACAAATAATTCAAAGTTTATGTTATAATGCATAGTGTCACATCTATGCATATTAACAGAGGCACATGACAAATGTCATAAGCATTATGAATATATAGCTTTATAAAGCTTATTTAAATGTGTTGATAATGCACTATGAATACCAGTTTATGTAAAGTGGTACCCATTTTATACTTTTAGGAAGTTCCACAACAAAGGTATTAACACAAGCTTAACTGTGTCCTTTTAGAAGTGAACGCTTACATCTTTACCGAATGTCCTGTCTAAATTATGATGAGAGGTTAGTGCTGGAGAAGTGTAAAATGTAATATGATAAAAAGCAGAAAGGGAGACTTAGTAAGCAAGAAAGTATGCCAAGTCACCTCTCATTTGCTCTTACACATACATCATTCACATTAGCAGCAACTCATTCAATAAACAATTTACTTTCATAGCATGAAATAGATTATTAAAACAATAACTAGAAGATTTGCATTCATGTATTAACTGGCAATTACTTAACTGAAGTTGTAATACTCTGTCAAGGCACCACACTTGGCAATGTTAATTTCACTAATGTTAAGTCGGCTTAAAGTTTAGATGACGAGTGCATTTATAAAGCGTAATAAACATACAGACATATGGCTTTATAACACAAAGTAACATAATGCATTATAATATGAACTTATATTAACTAATATGAATATAAACTTTAGATTTTTTGAAACATTCATTCATTCATTATCTTCCGCTTGATCCTGTATCAGGGTGGGTTGGCGATGGGTTGCCCATGCCCATTCAGAGAGAACATTTCAGACGCTGGGCAGATCCACCCAGGACAGGGCACCAATCCATCACTGGGCACATACTCACTCACAATTTAGGGCATTCAATTTACCTTGAATCCATGATTTTGAAATGTGGGAGAAAACTGGAGAACCCTGAGGAAATCCACACGGACACGGGGATATCCACCCATGTTGGGATTCGAATCGAGAGGCGAATTTGCTAACCACTAAGCCACCGTGCCACCTGATGTTAAAACCTTCTAATTTAAAAGAACATTACACATTACTAAATCTGTAAAGCACATTTACAAGCTTTTAGAAGCCATTATGTACGACTATGTATGCAGTCTCTTTCAAAGAAAGCTCATGAGCTTTTATAAACAGTTATGAGCACTTATAAAGTCATTTTCAGGAAAAGCACTTATTAAACACAAACATTATAAGGATTTAGGTCTTATGACAAGCATTATTAACCGTCAAAATACTTTATGAATGTGTTAATAACCCATTATGAATACATTATACAAAATGATGCATTATAAAGTGTTATGAAATTTTGTGATTACAGCATGTCTATGTTGACGCTGTCCTTCCTGTGTGAGCCCACCATTGTTTTACCATCTGTATCAACGTGAACCCAGCCTTTCAATTATTACCTTGGTAATTAACATGTCCAGGTGGGTGGAGAGTTCTTTTGGTGTGTTAATATCATTACTGTACTAGCTGTCGCAGAGCTGTTTTTAATCTCCTAACTGCATAATGTGAAACAAACAGAAAGAGTTATTATTCTGTTCAATAGGAAAATAAGTGCAGACCACGAGAGACAGCATGAGAGCAATGTTGTGTGCCAGCTTCATTTAAAAGTCTCTTAAAAATCTGCCTTTGTGCTCCACATCGTGTCCATACACAAAGGATCATATCTAATACACTTGTACCTTGATTATGAACGAGTGGTGTGTCCCCTGCCTACATCTCCCACTTCACCATGAGTGTTAGATATTACACTAGCTAGCAAAGAGAAGGGGGGAAAAAATAATTCAACGCCAGTCATATGACAACTTTTAGTAACACTTTACATTAATCCAGTATTCAAGACCCATTATAAAGCTTTATAACATACCATAATGCTTAATAAAGGCTGTATACATCTACTAGTATTGCAGAAATGGGTATCACTTTCGATGAACCTGGCATTTATAATGCATTAGAATTGCATTTAAAATGTTTTATAAAGGGGCGGCACGGTGGCTTGGTGGTTAGCACGTTCGACTCCCAGAGACTAGATTCCTGGTTCGAATCCCGATCTGGGTGGAGTTTCCATGTTCTCCTCATGTCCCCTTGGGTTTCTCCGGGTTCCTCTCACAGTTCAAAAACATGGATTCAAGGTAAATTGAATGTTGTAAATCGCCCCGTATAGTGTGTGGATGTGTGAGTGAGTGAAGGGTATTCCCGGTTCAAATCCCAATCTGGGTGGAGTTTGCATGTTCTCCTCGTGTCTGCGTGGGTTTCCTCAGGGTTCTCCGGTTTCCCCCCGCATTCCAAAAACATGAAGGTAAATTGAATGGTCTAAATTGCCCTTTATAGTGTGTGTATGTGTGTATGTGACTGTGTGAGTGAGTGTGTACCCAGCAATGGATTGGTGTCACACTACAGGCTTGTGACTACAAGCTTGTCGCATTGATATCTGTAGTAATGAAGTCCTTTGAACGCCTGGTGTTGACTCACCTGAAAAAATCTCACAGGACACCTGCTGGACCCCCTGCAGTTTATCTACTGGGCAAACACTTTAGTGGATGACCACCCAGCTAGGATTTTGTTTGTCGACTTCAGCTCAGCGTTCAACACCACGAAACTGGACATACTCTCCTCCAAACTCTCCAAACTCACCGTATCTCCTACCATCTGTCAGTGGATTACCAGCTTCCTGACAGACAGAACACAGCAGGTGAGAATGGGAGATACCACTTCTAATATACAGTCCATCAGCACTGGACGTGTCCTGTCCCGACTGTTCTTCTCTCTGTAAACCATCGACTGCACATCACATGAGCCAACTGTCATTGGTCTTAAACAAGACGGCGATGAGTCTGCATATCGGCAGGAGATTGAATGATTGGGTTCCCAATGAAATCAAAACAATCTGGATTTAAACACACTCAAAACTGTGGTGCTGACAGTGGACTTCCTGAAACAATCCTCACCATTGCTACCCCTGACCATCATCAACATCCCTGTGACGACTGTGAAGACCAGTAATGCCTGGGAGTCACCATCTCTAAGGACCTGAAATGGGTGCTGAACATCAGCTCCATCCTCAAAAAGGCCTAACAGAGATTTTCTGTCAGATGAAAAAAACATGGTCTGCCACAGGAACTAATGAAGCAGTTTTCCTCTGCAATTATTGAACCCGTCTTGTGTACTTCTGTTACTGTATGGTTTGGAGCTGCAACTAAACAAAAGAGGAGCAGCTTGTCAGAGAACAATTAGAAGGGCTGAAAGAATCATTGGTGCTCCTCTGCACACCCTGCAGGACTTCAACTACAAGTACACTTCAAAATCAAGGAAACAGTCAAAAAAATCATCACAGACCCCTCACACCCAGGACATAATATATTTCAGCTCCATCCCTCTGGCAGGCAATACAGATCACTGTATGCAAAAACCACAAGACACACAAACAGTTTCTTTCCTCATGCTATCACACTCATAAATAGCTGAGAATTACTCTGCGCATAGACAAATCTGTACAAAAATGTCATTGCCTATGTTGCACTTAATTGCTTTGCACAATACATCTTCATTATATTTTTATATATTTACACACTCTACAGTAAATTGTAAATGGTATTGTAATGTAACTTGAGAGACACCATCATTCCAAAACCAAATTCCTTGTGTGTGTAACATACTTGGCAAAATACTGTAAATCTGACATTGATGATTATAACACCGCAGAGTCTTTGAAATGTAAGTGCTGCGATTTGTGAGGAATTTTGTACATGCCTCTGCTTCAGTAATGGATTTGTTCCTCATTTATTTTTTCATTGCATTTTATTTAGTCATTTAGCTGACACTTTTATCCAAAGCGACTTACAAATGAAAGAACTGTTACTGTCTTATTCCCCATATAGGAAGTGGATGATTAGCATGTTCCTAAGTTAACTTATAGAAAAAAATTAGAAAGATTGGTGTAAAAAGTTTCAGGTTTTTTATGAGCTCTGGGTTTTGATGTGGATGAGATGTGGTTGATTCTGCCGGATATGTGTTAGCACATTCTAAATGTATCCAAAAACATACCTCACAACTGCTGCACAATGCAGGCAAACTGTCCGTGTTTGATCCACCACACTACCCTAGAGCTGCTGTAAATTACAGTGGCCCAAGTTTCGGCCTCACGGTTGATTTATATGATGCAGTTTATGCATTTTCCATTTATCGTTTTTGACTCACAGTCCAAACTCTAAACTGAGCAACACTTAGCATCTGCATGCTAAAGCACGTAACATAGTGTCTGGCTGGTACCAAACAGTTTGTGACAAATACAACGTACCATTACACCCCTAAAATTTATACAGTAAATATTGGGTCTAAGAAATTACAATAAAATGATTCCAATGTAACACAATTCTGCAATTTCCCCCGGGGATAAATAAAGTATTCGGATTTTGATTACAAGTCTTTGGTGTCCAATCTTCACTGCCCCCAGACTTCCCCAACCTGCACCCTGCGGTTTTCTTGGTTGGTCCTGGATTTAAAAAAATTGGCATTTCCAATGTGTGGTACTGCTTTATTAGATAACAGAAATCTGGCGCTTTAAGCTTAAACAGTCCGAAGTAAGGTGGTTCACCCACCAGTCTCTGTCCGTTCCACTTACAGTGCCACAGGGAAAACATTCATGACAATCTGAGGTACCAGTCATGCCAAGCTGTCCTGGCCAATGGCAAATTCTATGCAATAGACAGAAGCTTGCACCAGATGCTGGGAATTAGCTTCTTTTTGTGACATGCAGAGATTTCGAGTACCCATCCGTTTTGTCAGGACAGATTGTGTTGCTGTGTAGGTGTTTCATGTTTGCCAGCACAATGAAGTCAAAGGTTATTTTTATTTATTATTTTATTTAACAGGCTATACAAGCATTATGGTTACTCTGATTCTGATTTCAGCTTTTGTTGGCTGATAGTATAATCTGGGCCATTGGCTGGCCAATGCTTAACATACTAAAGCATCAAACTAGTAGTACATTCTAACTAAATAAGGAATCCTTTGTCATGGTTTCTTTGCCAATGAACAAATTACACAAATTTCAAAGAAATACACTAAACTATTACTTTAAAACAGGTGGCTATATAGTGCTGGATAACATAATGTAACTGAAATGGAAACAAAACAAATACATACGTTTAAAACAGATTGTTGAACAAGATGTGAACAAAGCCTATGCTAAGAAACAAGTTCTTTTTGGTCACAGTGTTTTTACCCCACAGCTGTGCAAACAAGACTTTGCAAATACAGAATGGCCTGATTTGTTCATGTAATCACAAGCAGCTACAGTCATGCATCTCCGCACACCAAAACTTTTCTACCATATCTCTTTCTGGATTTTTATCGTTGATGTTTTTTAAAGGAAAAATATCTGGTTTTAATTAATGAGGAAGTTAAAAAAAAAGGGAAATTGCACATGTATTTACATGGATTTTTTAGGTATTGGATAAAACTTTGTGGAGACTGGGTTTCAAACAGAGTGCGCTTTGGCTAATTACATGGAAATCTGGGTCTGTAGATCTCACATACGTCTAAAATTTCTAAAATGAAAGGTGCAGAAGATAACATCTTGTTTAATTACTTCTATTATGTATTCCTTTGGTAACATTTGTTTTATGAATCCAGTATTCATAATGCATTATAAGTGCATAAAGCTTTATAAATTATTCATAATACTTTATAACATTTATCATAAGCCTTTGTTAATGTACATAGATACTCATAATAATAATTATAAACTGTTAAAACAATCTATTTAATCTTTTGCTTCTGTAAATGTTCAGACATTCTTACTTAAAACAAAATGCTTACACTTTACTTAATGCCTGTAAAGATCACTTATATAACCTTTTATAAGTAATTTTTCACTGCTATGTATGAATGCTTTCAATTAATGCCAACACTACTTTATGTCTGTAAAGAGAGCTTATAAGCTTTTGACATTTGAAGAAAAGGCACTCATTTAACATCAACAAAATAAAACTTTGTCACTGGTCTCTAAGTTAATAAACAGTTAAAATATATATTTCATTATGCATTGTCACTTTGAGACATGCCAAATTGAATATTCTTATAACACTTCACTTAGTAAGTGCGGTTATTTACATCTAACAAAGGCATCTGACAAGTATTATAAAGCATAATGAATACTTAACAAAACTTCATAAATATGTTAATAATGCCTTATAATTACCAGATTTTTGTAAACTGTTTCCATTCCTTTCAATTAACATGGATCAACTCTAATGGAATGTGTTTTCTTAACCTTTTATTTCATGGTGACTTAAATTTAAGAGGCAAAAAAGGGGGAAAAATAGAAAGGAATGACATGTTATTTTAATATGTGATTCTGTTCTGAAGTATGCATAAAATGCTTGAACAACAGGTCTCTTTGAGCCGAATTTTTTATTTATTATTTATTTTTTTATTTTTAATCTGGTGTGTATTGGTGCAAATGTGTGTCTGTGTACTTGCGAAACACCTTTTTGGTGTTCAAAAGGAGAGACATAATGCACAGCAGTGATATCTTTGATCATTGTAAGAACAGGAGCTGTGTCGAGTGTGGTTATCATTACCCCTATTTTATTTCCCCCTTCTGTCCTTGCGTACTCACACCCTGGAATACACACACACTCACACGCGCACACACACACACACACAGCCCAAATTATTTCAGGCCTTGCCTCCATCCCATGTGCCAGGGCAGGGCTTCAAAAGCAATTTCAGCTAAAAAATAAGGTGCTTTTCTTCAATTTTCAAGTCATTTGTGCTGGGGTTAGCCTTGTTTACCTGGCCAGTACAGTGGTATTTACATACCTCTTTAAAGGAAAAGGGGAAAATGGCTGTGGTGATTTATGGACTGCAGCAGGGGCACAATGTTCCATGTTGTGTGCGTCATCTGATAGGCTATAGAGAAAGGTCGCCATGGCCATACAAATACCACAGCTCTGCTACTGCAAGAAAGCATATCCACTCTGTCCTGAGGAGGAAAAAAAAAAATCAGTGCTCAACTATAGGCATAGGACTATATCCAATGCATTAAGCAGCGTACTTTCAAAGGCCTACTTTAGAGTAGACATATACAGATTTGTGTGTATATAATCTGTTAAAGTAAATGATGTCCACCAGTTGACGACTGCAAAAGCACTCAGATATGTCTAAGCTTTGTGGTTGTGAATGCTATTCTCAAAAAAGCTGCATCCATTAAAATCCTATATGGTTGAAATAGGTGCCAATGGGCCAGACTGTTTCAGACATTAAACACACTCTCCTATTTTAATAATTAATGACATTATTATAAAAGACAACGGAACGAAATAGAAAGAGTAAAATACAGAGTAAGACTTTATAGTAATTATTAGTATATTGGTATGTTAGCTGATACATTATTATAATTTTTTGTTCTGTTATAAAAATCTATATATGGTTTATATAATTTTTACTATTGTTTAATATGGACACACATGGACTGATCTATACACAATCTGTACATGGCTGTCCTA
>JAOUQT010000033.1:17734585-17756214 GCA_025769995.1 Xyliphius kryptos
GATGCGCCAGCAAGACGTGCACCAACAATTTGTCCTCTTTTGAACTCTGGAATGTCACCCATAATGTTGTGTGCATTACAATATTTTGAGCAAAACTGTGCTCTTACCCTGATACTTGAACCTTCACACTCTGCTCTTACTGGTGCAGTGTGCAATTAATGAAATCAATTTAGCCATGAAATCTCCCACACTAAAATGACAGGTGTTTCAGTTTCATTGTCTAACCCCTGTATGTGTGCTGTAACAATACAATTCCCTTGAAGTTAATAAAGTTTTACCTGTCTGTCTATCTAACATATTCTGATGTGTCTGAGCTTATACACGAGCACAGATATGAAGAAACCCTAGTGACACTGTTTTGCAATGTCACCGCTACATTTTGTTGAACCATGGACCAGGGACTGAAAAGCTTGTACGCAGTAGAAAAGCAACATAACACTTTTTCTCTAGAAGCATATACAATCTGTTGGACACATGAGCTGTCTTAGATTGAATAATTGTTATGTTCCGTCTATGTTCTTTATTCTGACTAAGGAAGAAATTCGGACCTTCGGATTGCAATACATGTGCCTTTTACAAAGTAATTACAACCATTTACATCAGTAACAGAGCTCTATATACTAGATAGAGCTACTGTATTAAACCACATATAATATACAATAAGTTAACAGTATGATCAATGATTTTCAGTAATGATGCACTCTACCAGTCTAAATGAGAAGATAAAACATTATTACATTTGGTTTATTTATGCACACATATAAACTATTATGAAGTCCTGTTTATGACAAAGCCATAAAGTGTTTAGCTGTTGTATGTAATGCATCTACACTTTCAGAAAAAAAGAGAATTTTACTGTTCAATCCGAATAGTTATTTTCCAAAGGTTTAATCTATAAATCCACAAACCTTTATAATTAAAAAGCATAGTATAAAAGAAAACTACCGGACTTGACGGATTTCAAGGACATGGCTCCAAGACAACAATGCTGGCAGGGCTCTACCATGGCCATCATAGAGAAACTAAGATAAGATCATCTAATATTAGTGGAATTTTCAGTGTCACAGCAGCAAGATAATGGACAAATATACTATATATATATAAATAAATAACACATCCTATCTATTGCACAAAGGAACGAATGAATGAATTGTATAAAAAGTGTTTATGTTTTACACAGAGAAGTGCTGGTTGCATTAAAGAGTCAATCACTGAAGTATCGCTCTTTTAACTGGTGGAAGATGTTATCAAGCAAGGTGACATTTTAGTCATCATCCTGCTCTCTGTCACCACTTACACTGAGTCCAGAGGACATCCTAATACAGATCTGGCTTTCTTAATCAGTCTGTCCATTCTCTTCCTGTCTGCAGCCGAGATGATTCAATTTCTTTGTAGTGCCTTTTAAAATGTCATAAAGCATCTTTACAGAAATGAAATTGAAGATATATTTATGAAGTTTATATAAGTTACTTTGATCCTTAATAAGAATGCTGGATGGCAACAGTGACAACATCTTCATTAAAAGAGGAAAAACATTGAGAAAACCCATCCTCATTTTGGTGATATCATATTAAACCGTCTGTAGAAGGAGTCTGTTAATGTGTAAATTAAGTAATGTCCCATGAGCATTAGATTGAAGAGATATGGTTACTGGCTCTACCATTCATCATTTATGGCATTCAGCAGATGTCTTATCCAAAGAGAATAAAATTTTTATCTTTATACAGCTGAACAGTTGACAGCTAAGCTCAAGGACCCAACAGTGGTTGGCAGTATTGTGATTTGATTGGTTAAGTCTTAATCACCGAGCTGGTAGAATATTAAAATAAAAATGTAAACACATTGTGTTTGCTAATTTGTATTTCTTAGCTCCATTATTACTTATTGTATTATTCTTTACATATAACCCGCCTTCACAAGGGGGTCAGCCATGGCTAAATGAATAGAGTAGAGGCTGGGGACCAAAAAATTCAATTCCTACTCTAGGGAAATCATGACTGAAGTGCTGTTGAGAAAGGCACCCAACACCCAACTCTTCCTCGCGTGCCTCAAAGAGGCAGCACACTGCACCGGGTGTTCATCCCTTAATGGGTTAAATCCAGATAAGGATTTTCCCCTAGGGTATCAATAATTGTAATAAAAAAAAATATACAGACACATTCTAATAAAATAAAATATTATGGAAAAGTTGATTAATTTCCATAATTCCATTTATAAAGTTTCATAGATTATATTCAGTGCTCACAATTTAAATGATTTAAGTATTTATTTGTTTATTTTTACATAATTTGGGTTTCCAGCTCATAAAACAAACAAAATGACAATACTGTGGAGAAACCAGACCAAACTATGTAGTGGAAAGTCAAAATATGCCAGGAGAAGATTTACCAGCAAAAGAGATGACGTGGGCTTCAGCGAATTATCAAAAAGAGAAGATTCGAGAATCTGAATCTTCAAAAACCAACATATTCAGTTGCATCCAGGAGATGGGATACAAACTGTCGGGTTCCAAGACATTTCTGAACTTGAGCCAATGTAGGAAGCGTCTTGACTGGGCCGAGGAGAAGAAGGGATGGACCAGTGGTTCAAGGCCAGTGGTCCAAGGTCCTCTTTTCCAATGAAAGTGTGTCTTTCATTTATAAATCAAGGTCCAAGGGTTTGGAGAAAGATGGGTGAGGAACAGAACCCAAACTGCTTGAGATCCAGTGTGAAATATCCACAGTCAGTCATGATTTGGGGTGCAACATCCGGTGCAGGTGTTGGTAAACTCTCCTTCTCCGCAACAGTCTACCAGAATGTTTTAGAAGACTTCATGGTTCCTTCTTCTGAGGATTTGTATAAAGATGCAGATTTCATCTAACAGCAGAACCTGGCCCATGTCCATGCCGCCAAAATCACCAAAGCCTTGTGTGATGCCCATGCAATTACAATGCTTGACTAGCCAGCTAATCCGCCGTACCTAATGAATCTACAGGGTATTCTTAAAAGAAAAATTAGGACCACCAGACCCAACACCAAAGAAGAGCTGACAGCAAGCATCAAGGATTTGGGCTTCCATATCTCCCTGGCAAAGGGATTCCCAACCAAGTATTAAAGATTGACATATCATTTTGAAAGTACAATATTTTGATTTGATGTGATCCTAATTTCTTTTTTTCTGAAAAAAAACTTTTTACACATTCTTATCCTATTTAAGAAGTCATAATATATTTAACACATTTTCATTTTAGGATTTTTGATGGTCAAAAAGGAAAAAAGGAAAGAATGAGTGAATTCATATAGTATGGTACTCAATGTTTTTTTATTTCTTAATAATATAACTATTAGTGTTATATTATTTTAAATGGTCTTAAAATATGAAAGTCAGAGTGATTTTGTTCAAAACCTCTTTAAAATTATTTGTGTTTGAAGAAAAAAAAGGTTGTCATTTGTAATAAAAAATTATATTATAAAACATAGCAGTTTGGGAAAGAAGCATTGCCGGATGTGAACCATGGCTCGCACAAAAGACCTCTTGGAAGACCAATGTTCAAGAGTTGTTGACTTGAACGAAGATGAAAAGAATTACAAAAGTATCTCTAAAAGACTGTCTCTCTAAAATGGTTATTGTGATATTTTAGTTTTTTATTTTTATTACATTTAGGATAGGGCGGTGTGTGTTTGTGCATTCATGTGGCTTAAAGCAATATTTGGAGTCCACATATCTAGTTAAATAAACATAAATGTTATCTTTGATCATGGCAAGATATTTTTGCAGTCACGTTAGCTATGTTAAGTGTGGTTATCATCAACCTATTTTGTCTCCCTTTCGGTCTTTCACACACACATTTAGCACAGACCAAATAATTTTCAGCCTATGCTTCATCCCATGTGCTGGTGCAGGGCTTCAAAAGCAATTTCATCTGAAAAATAAGGTGCTTTACTTCAATTTTCAAGTAATTTGTGCAAGGGTTAGTTTTGTTTACCTGGGAGGTATAGTGCTATTTACATACCTCTTTAAAAGAAAGGAGTAAAATGGCTGCAATGGTTTACAGACTGCAGCACAAGCACAATTTTCTATGTTGTGTGTCATCTGAGAAGCTGTAAAGAAAGGTCGCAGTGGCCATACAAATAATGCAGCCTTACTATGGTGACAAAGCATATCCAATTTTTCCAACATTTAAAATGCATTGTAGTGTGTGTACATACAAACCCTACAAGCGGATATGAATGTCCACTTTTTTCTAATGTATTTTTGTTTGTGTATCCACAAATTAAATCCACAATAGCATAAAGGCAAAAAGCTTTCCATCATGTATGAATTCATTGCCATGAATCTAATTCTCATGAAAGAACACTTTACACTGTATGCATGTGCCAGGTATATTCAAACTCTCAGCAGCAATAAAAGTTTTTCTATGTATATGGAATTTGGCTCAAAGGTTTTGTACAACTAAAAATATTCACAATTAGAAAAATCTTTAAATTTGAGATGGAAGTGAAGAGAAGAACAAGATAAACGTGCCAAGATGGGACAGTGGAGTGTTAGGGATCTCAGTTCATTGTCAGTGAATTGGAGAAACTAAACATCAGCATTTGCGGATTGGCTGAGACTAAGTGGAAAGGTACAGGACATTTCACTTTTCTGGATGGACACAAAGTGCTGTTCTCAGGGAAAGAAGTCCTTAAATACCATAGAGTTGCTGTCTGGATTCACAGGAACATTGGTAAATAGCTGAAATCTTTTAACCAGGAAAGCAGCAAAGACATACAGTATCGCCAAATTTGCCACAAAGCCGAGATATATTACTTTTATTCTGTGTTATGCACCAACTGCTAACAATCAAGATAAATAAATTAAGCTGTATTACAAGGTTTAGAACACTTGCAGAGACTCACAAGCAGAGCCTTTCATCACAGGTCATTTTAATGCATCGAGGAAAATGCAGAAGAAATTGATGTGCTTGGGATATATGGTTATGGTGCCAGAACAATAGGGTTTAGAGCTTGTTAACTTCTGTGTCAAACATGGATTGGTCATCACCAACATATTTTTCTGGCACACATGGCAGATTGACAATCAACAACCAATGGAAACAATCAATGGAAATGAAGATCAAGTTAAAATAAGTGAAGAGGCCAATTCAACTGTAATTCATAAAATTTAGAACTGTACAGTTCAAACAACAATACCAAGTGGAGATTTCCAACATATGAAGAAAATTAAGGCTGTATTAAAAAAGTGCATTGGACTGGATTTCCTTTTGAAATGTTTGAGTGAATAAACCAGAAATATGAAGCAAAAACAAAGTCTTCAAGTGATTACAGCAAACTATGAAGTGAAGTACAGAAGATACTAAGAAGAGAGCTGAGAGAGTTGGAGTTATTGTGCATTGAGCTGGAAGAAAATGCACAGAAAGGTAAGTGAAGGCCTTTATCCCAAATAGTAAATAATCCCACCAAACCATTCCAGCTTCATACCAGCCATCAACGACAAAGATTGAAAGACACTTGTTGAATCAAAAAGGTTTGTCAAAGGTGGAAAAAGTACTGTGAGGAACTGTACAGTAGTGAAGATGTGAACATACAGATTTATGTACAATAAATGTACGACCAACACTGAATGAAGAAATTAATCAAATCATGCTAGAATCAGCTACATGGTCCAGGCGACAGAGCAGTTAAACTGCTCAGTTTAGAGCAGAGATGACGCTAAATAAAATTTTGAATCTGGAATCTTGCCAGACGAATATACACAGTCAGGCTTTATTCCACTCCCTAAGAAAGATAACATTCTCCAGTGCAGCAAAAACAGGACCGTTGCACTGGTCTCACATGCTCGCAAGATCATGTTGTGAGTGGTCTTGTAGTGAATGCAGACCAAGCCTGTAGAAAAGATTGCCCAATAACAAGCTGCATTTACACCAGAAAGATGCACGATGGATCAGATCACAAACCTGGAGTAATCGAGAGAAACCGAAAGAAGCATTCCACATAGTATAGCATGACCAACTATGGATAAACATACTTGAGACAGGTTTTCCTTACACCTGGCACAACTGCTCAGAAAACTGTAGCGTTAACAGCATGCAGCAGTAAGGAGAGTCAATCATCCATCAGCATGGTTCAGCCTCAGGGAAGGAGTCCAACAAAGAATTTACCACTCACCATGTCTGCTCAACATGTTGAGGAAAGCTCCAAAGGAATATAACATGCTAATCAATGTATCTAAAAGGAAAGTAATGACAACAACACTTAAGACATTCTGTAGATATTGGTGGAAGGAAGATGCTTGGAGCAATTGTACTCACATATTTGGTATGTAATGTAAGAAATGCTGCAGATTATGGCAGTAAAGGGAGATCATGCACCAATACCACAGATTAGACATTTCTAGTTTATTTATTTAGTAGGAATGTGTAAAATATGAAATGTAAAAAAAAATGTATGTGTAAGGGCAACATCACACGTTGTGCTGTTAAGCTGAATATCCGCAATGCTGTTATTTGATTGTGCCAAATATAATTACAGCTTTCCTGATATTCAGTATAACACCACTCCTTCTAATATGATATTGTATAAATCAAATGTGAGCCAATTTCACTGTCGTTCCACAGCAAAAAAATGTTGTAAATATACCATGGAATGGGATATCAAATATTGGCTATCCAATATGCATACAGAGAAACATGTTTGCCATATACAGTTTATACACATAGGAACATACAATAGCACCTACTGTATATATTTTAATATAATTATTGAAATTAATACATATACAAATCTTCAAACTTGACAATTTGTTAAAATTATCCAGTGATGGTGTTGAAAAAAGATGCATATATGACATATGATTATGGGCAATTACTTACAGTTTATGCACAGTATTTCCCATGTTACCAGATGGAGTGAGACAGAAACTCACTGTCAGGTGTTAGGTTCTCTCTCATGCCTCAGTGTTGTAACCTTTACCCTGTCCCTTGACTCAAGGTTACATAATACCATGGGTTTCTAATAGAGATTGAAAATACATTTAAAAGTACTTTAAAAGTGAATTTGATACTGCTTCTAGATTTTGGGCATTTGTTAATTTCCTTAGAATACTCTGTGAAACATTTTTGGGGTTCTCACCTATATTTGATCGGATCACTTGTGAAACAATACTTGCAAATAGCTTACATTCACACTTAAGATTCAATAAAATATTGACTGTTAGAACATATGATGTCCTGCCTGAGGAACAGGTTCTGAACATTTATTTTACCAGGAGGAGACACTTGTGCCTCACTGACAGTTATCTTTTTTCTTCAAATGAAGTTTATTGTTGTTGATGAATTTTAATGTTTTTGTATCCCATTTAAATACATTGTATTAGTATAAATCTGAAGTAGAATGTTCTCAACATCACTGAAACAAAGACTTTTCCTTCAATTAAGTCAACATGACACAAAATTGCAGGATTATACTGCTGTGCATGCTGGTGCCCATTATCTTAGTGATTGTCCTTAGCACAGAACTGCTAATCCCAGGCCTACGAGGGAGGATCAAGTTCAGTCCTAATGACGACCCAACTCTGACCTCTTCTGAGAAAACAAATGGATCTTCATGGTGATGTTTCAGTCCCACTAGCCTCTTGGGGGTCCCAGGAAGCCTGGAACAGATGTAGCCCTGAGGACAGGGAAGGGGTGATGTGCAGGTCAAGGTTGCCATACGCCAAGGTTAGGGTCAAATAAGCACGGCTGGCTCAGTGTCTGCTCTGGCCTAAAGGCCAGTAAGGAGTGGGGGATAAGAACTGCCCTGCACTCAGGAACTCAGGATTGAGTGTTACTCCTCTGAGACTGGGCAAGAGGTTTTGCTTTTGTATTCATGGTTTTCATGGTCATCTTATAAAGGTAAAGGATTTTATTTTGTATACAGCTTTGTTTGTATTTTTACTTAAGAACCATGTCTGCTACAAATGTTATAGAAATTCTCAAATGCAACATCATTATCAAAGTTGTAACAAAACATATTACAGCCAATCATCATCCTTATCCTAATCCTAACCATTTATAACTATCCATGTGAGTCTTTCATATAAGTTCACATATACAATATTTCCTAAGTACATATTGTCTTATAGACGGAAATATGTGCAGATCTATATTTATAAATGCAAGCATAATTAATTTATTTTAAAATATCTAGTTCCATAATAGTAGTATACTATTTTTAGCTGCATTTGGGCTGAATATATGCCAGAATATGTTATAACAAGGCAGTGAAATGTCAGCTGAAGTGATTCCTTTTGTGATCCCAGAACATTCCCAGAGAATGACATATTTCATTTTGACTTTATCAGTGTATGAACCCCAGTGTAATATTAAATTTACTCTCTCTATAAAATGCAATAATAATGGTGCACCACAGGTGTTCATGGATCTTATTAAATTGAGGTGGCCAACAGCTCAGAAAAAAACTGCAATTAATGTCATATTTACTGTGAAGAGGACTAATAAGGAGTTTCTCTTTTTTTCAACAGATTCAATGAAATGTAAATGTGTTCTGTCAGCTTGTGTCTCCGTTAATTAGAATAGGCGAGTTGTTTGTTAAACTCCTTAAGTTCTTTTAGCTGTCAGCTCTGCACTAATGCACTCCTGTACATACCCATTCATTCCATCACATATTAGCTAGTTAACAACCAGCCCAGCTGGCAACGTCCCCGTAAAAGGCATAGCAAGCGCTAATAAGCACCTTTTTAGTGTTAAGGATGCAAATCTGAGGTGTAACACAATTTAAATAAAATTAGATTGGGCTATTCATTAAATTCTGATAAATAAGGTGTAGAACTGGTTAAGAAATACACAGAGCTTGAAATACACAACTATTTTGATTTAATATTTACTAGAAATCAGGTAGGACTTGTCTTCTCTGCCAACATATACAGAGGAGATTAAAGATAGCAAATACAAAGCATGTCATTTCTCTGACACTCAGGTGGATATCTATGAAGAAAAATTTTATTCAACTTGAAGATGGCTATGAAATGATTTTAATGTTTATTGCTGATGGAGCCTGCTTAATCTGTCTGTGTAGATGTAATGAACATTGGAATACAAGTAAATATTTAATAAAGACACAGATACAGGAATAACAGCAACCAATAAACCTGATATGAAACAATCAGAGCCACCAACTATAACTAGAGTACAACTGTAATTTTGTATTTATTATAAATAAATGTGGTAAGAGCGTATATTATCCTTGAGGAAATAACAACTTAGTCCCATACATGATTAGCAAGCGCTGTCTTTAATTATACAGTTTTAGCACAAAAATTTGGCAAGTACAAAAGTCTTTTTATATAGGTATAATATAATAATAGGTTAATACTATATTACTCAGAGAGCATTAACATGTGCAAAACCTTTTAGCAGAGAACCACACATAAAGAACATGGAAATCTTTTTACTGCTCCGCAAAGAGCAAAATGAATAGCTTAACTTCAAAACAAAAACTAAGATGCAAGAAACACAAAGAACAAAGTCATTTATATGGATACATCTGTATATATCTTTATGTATCCAAATAAATGGCCCACCTTGTACATTATATTTCCAAAAGTATTTGGAAATGTTCCAATCACTTCCATGGCCATAGGTTTATGAATGTTTTAGCATATCAAGACATCTATATTTATATGATAATTCCATGCTTTTAACTTTGTGAGAAGGTCCATGAAGACATGTATGACAGAGTTCAGTGTGGATGATCTTGACTGGCCTGCACAAAGTCATGACCCTAATAGAATAGAACATCTGTGGTATGAATTACAGCGGAGACTGAGAGCCAGTCCTTCTTGTCCAACACTAGTGTGTGACCTCACAAATGCGCTTCCGGAAGAATGGTCAAAGATTCCTATAAATACACTACTAAACCTTGTGGACAGCCTTTCCAGAAGAGTTAAAGCTGTTATAGCTGCAAAGGGTGGACCAACATAATATTGAACCCTATGGATTAGCTCATATGCGAGTCAAGGCAGGTGAGCGATTACTTTTGTAAATATAGTGTAAAATCAAGACACTATTTAATATCTGGGATTGAAGTACATGTTTGAGGGGCCATATAGGCTAGAGCTGTACTCCATGCCCAAGCAGGCATATTGACTGGGTCACCACTAGCTGCTTCAGGTTTGTATGTAGATAATAAAATGAATTCAGTCTTAGTGTCAACAGAAAATGAAATAAGGATGCACAATGATTTCAAAGGTTTGCAATCAACAAATAGTTAATAATATGTAAGCATATACATAAATGTGCAGAATTATTTACAGAAGTTAGTAGTGCATACCATACTTGTAGAGTTAAAATTAAATTCAGGCCAGTAGAATAAATTGTGTGTTCAAGGTAGTCAGGGTTGAATAGCGAAAAGAGTCCTGTCTCCAATAGGGCAGGCACTGTTAATTGTAAATATCTTTTATGGCAGGGAGCTGGGTACTAGTGATATGGTTGGCTGCCTTGTCATTTGAGCTTCTGGTCAGATGATAGTTACTGTATGCATTGTCTGCTTAAACAATTATAATTTATTAACCATCTCAATAAAAATTCCAACTCATGAAGAATTCCAAATAAAATGGTACTTACACATACATATGAAAAAAGGAAGACAGTATCATTAGTTGTAGCATTAAAGAGAAGTGGCTGGGAATTCAGGGAGGGATAGCATGTGAAACAGACTGATAGAGAGAGAGGGAGAGAACGTGTTCCCTCAAAGGTCAGTTTTTCTTTGTATTCAATAATTGACATTTAAACGTGCATTTCAAACGTCACTGATAATGTTAGGCGAGATAATGGTGGGGGCAGCTTACACTGCTGTGTAATTACAGCCACAATGAGATGCAAAAATGCAAATAGCTTTGTTCAGAATCCAACCCAGCTTTTGTCCAGCTCAGTGGCGGTTGGGCTGGATGATAGATGCCACACCAATGGTGGCAGACTACTCCATGACATATATGAGTGGGAGAAGGCAGAGAACAAAATTAGGGCATACCAAATTCACCTAGACAACTCACAAAACTCATTTTTATTCATTCCACATCCCACCACTGAAGAAGCTAAAGCTTTTAATACTCTAATGACAAAGTTTGGCAGTCATACAGTATGTTTGCTTCTAAATCTGATTTATGAAAAATATGGACTGTCCAAAATTGTGACTCCTAGCCTTGAATGCAGCACTCTGTATGGGGTCATTAGCAGTGTTGTTCACTGTCGTGCTCTTTGGCACATGTGAACACACTAGTAACTCAACTTGGCAAAAAAGGTTGAGCGTAGTCACACATCAGAGTCAGACAGTGTGCAGAAAAGCAAAAATACAAATTGAGTTTTAAACCATACATTTTACAATTTGCATTTATATTCAAACATAATTAAAATAATGTTTTGGGGAATATGCAAAATATGTTTGTTTTGTGTCAGCTACTTTATTATAGCTATGAAAGTATGGATATCTTATTTGGTAGAGCACACATTACAGAAAAAAGCCAAGAGTGTTAGCAACTGTGTTCAACTTCCCATTGCTGCAACATCTGCCCTAGAAATTAGGATGCTCCATAAGTTAATCCCTATCCCACAAAACACATCTGTGCAAAGGGATGGTGTCATTTGACATTTTTTATACTTATTTTTAATAATAATTTTGTTATAAATAATCACATGCCGTTTTCACTTAGGAATTTAATTTCCTATTGTTGAACCCCTTAAATAACCTAGAGAAATGTATCAACATTACTCACTACTCAGATAATTTAACAGTGCTTCAGAAACATTTAATGACGCTGAAATTAAATTTTATTGTATTTTAAGAAATGTAAACCAAATCTGAAAGCCTTAGGATTTATTTCTGCCAAATATACAGGAGTGGGACAAATTTAAAATTAAATTTGCGATGCAAAACTTGCATATTTTAATTCACCATTGGGCTAGCCATTGCACCAGTACAATAAAAATGGTAATGAAGGCTATTCCCCAGATGAGGCATGTAAACCTAGGCATTCTGGCATGTGTTTTGATAAAATAAATCACCTCACATCAAGAATAGCCTAAAACATATTGCCTGCACCTTCAGCCCTTTTCTTTTGGCCAAGTAACCGACCGGCAAGCAAAAATTGTAAGCAGTCATGCTGTTTGTTAGAGCAATTAATTTCTATGCTGCTTTTGCTCTATTGAGAGGGAAGCCTTTGTGCCTTAAATCCTTGCCCCTAAGCCATCTCTCTTGTTAAAAGAAAATGGATGTGTGAGAGAGAGAGAGCGAGCACAGACGAAAGTACGCAGAGAGAAAAAAGGAGAACCAGGAATGACATATTATCTTGGGCCGGTTAAGCATGTAATTGCTTGAATGACTTAAAATCCCTTCAAATATCTATCTTTGTACCTCATCACACCACTTCACAGGTTCAAATATTTGACAATCGGTGGAGATAAGCTAAACTAAATTATAAACTAAAACATGGATCTTCATTAATTACCTTAGAAAGAAGGTTGATATATGCAAGGATTCCTAAACATAAAAGAGGAATATTCAGATTTTCCTAACATTTTTGGACAATAACAGCAATTTTTGTACATAGTGTAATTCTCAAGAATTTCTCTCTGTAGTCAAAATATTGTACAATGCTTAAATAATTCAAGACACAAATATAATACAAATTATACCATTCAGATACAGGCATATATTTAAGACCTTCAAAACATTAAGAACATATTGGGGAATTACAAAAATGTACACTCAAATTAATGAGCTTTATTAAGCAGACTATGGCTTATACAGTGTGAGCAGTGCTACATACTACAGCTTTTCCGGGAGCAGATTGGAGAGAAATGAGCAGTTGTGAGAGTAACAGAATGCAAGTCTTAACTCCTCAGACCGGGAGCTTGTTATGAGAGTGACAGACACAGCAGTCCACACGAGGATCTGGGACACTCTGTGGCTCCTGCCAAGAGTTTACACATAGCCAATGCTGCTGTAGTCTCAGCCCAATGGACACATGCCTTGTGTGAGTGTGTGTGTATTTACATGTGTGTTAGGGTGGTAACTCGTGCCAAAATTTCTGAGAATTTTGTTTCATCATACAAAAAAAGATAGTTAATTTTTAGCCACAGTGGTAATAAAATCTTAACAATCACCATCTTCACCAAGTTCTGCGAAAAGGTTATACAGTATATGTGAGGAATACGTCTGTGCAAGTGGAGGTTTGTCTAAATAAGATTTTTTTTTCTAAGGAACACAATTTATGTAGAAAACTATAATATTAAGTATTTCATTCATTACTAGTAAAGTTAGCATTTTTTTTAAAACACCTAATTCAGTCATTCAAGCTTTTCCCAAATAGATTTTAGTTAGAAAAACAAAAGGTGCATTCAACTCGATGCCCAACTATATGCTCTACTCAGCTCAGGTGAATCATTGCGTCATACTTTTTTCTGGTTCTAGAACACTCAAATCCAGATCTTCCCAGTCAATGGCATCAGTATGGAATTCTGAAACATACATAGCCCATGAATAAAAGGGTTTATTGCACAAAATTAAAATAAATATATATTTTTCACCTCATCGTTTGTTTTATTTTATACCTGAACAGATCACCTTTCACACAGTTTCAGCCTAGAAATTAATGCTGTAATTCTTTTCAAGAAGCCCTTGATTATTTTTATTGAAATGCTTTATAAAAAACACAACTGGATATTTACTCAATTGTAAGCCATCCATTAAATACCACCTTAAACTATACATACCTTAAATCATATGTACTTGAGGTATATATAGGCAGTTAAAGCTCTATTAGCAGCATGTAGATAGACAATCTGTAATACAAATTGGTTCCTGTAATTCAAACTGATTTACTGATTATTTAAATATAATATAAATTAATATTGATATGGAATGTAAGAACACATTCCATAGTATAATCTCCAGTAAGCAACAGATATATGGGTGTTCTCTTAGAAAAGCAAGAATTATAGGTCAGGTAATACCTTTCTCATGCAACCATTGGTACTGCCATATATTACAATATTGTATCTGTAAAAAAATGATAGAAAGCATTTACCCAGGCTGCACAATGTGGCATGATTGAATGAGTAACTGTTTCTAGATATAAATGGCTGTATTACAAACTATCTCTTATAAAGCAAAGTACACACAGGAAACCCATAGGACTTAGGGAGAACATAAAAACTTTAAAATAGTAATACAGGATGGAATTTTAACAGCTATCACTGAGTTGTAAAGCAACTGACCAATACAAAATACTTAGCTCTTCAACAAGCATATCTGTGAATGCATCTCAGTAACCCTCAACATTACATTTAAACAAAATGATGTTATTATTCTAAAATACAAGTACAAACATAATTACAAATAATAGTGATTAGTACAGTATGGCATCCGGCGTAAAACATGTGCCAGATCTAAATGCGAGGAACTCGCTGTGGCGACCCCTGGTGACAGGGAAAAAGCCGAAAGATGAAGAAGAAGTGATTAGTACAGTATGAATTTCTACATTAGTATGGACATGCCTGCAAATGAATTTGCCTGCAAAGACTGATAATATCTGATGATCCCCTCGTTTTAAGAACAAGGATTGTAAGCTTACTCAGGCCTTGCTGGGAGTCTCGAGATGCAATCCTGGCTGAAGTATTTCTGCAGTGGTACATACAAGCACCTAATAAGCTGGGTCCTGTATAGTCTACAAACCAAGTTACATTACAATATAGCTACTATCTGCTGTTGTCCCAATTTGCTGCTAACAGCATTTTACTTCTATACATACAAATGGTTTCAATTATTTGGTGGCTTGAAAATGCAAAACAAACATGTAATATAATGTTTGACTGGGAAAATGTCTGGTTCATGACTGGGCCATACTACTGAAGAGAATGAAATAATAATAAGAAGTAACTGAAACAACATATCTCTGTATTAGCTAAAAAATAAAACAAATGTGAGATTCTATAAAAGCAGGTAGAAGAAACAACTTACAATTGAAAGATTTCCAATTATCATGGATCTTAACCACGAACGAAGCCATGCCATTTGACCCCAGAGGTATTTTGGGATTGACCAGATGTGAGTTCAATTTGATCTTTGCTTGTTTGGTCTATCTCAATAGCAAGGATCTTGACCTGAATGTTTTTTACCTGATTTCTTTTTACTTTTATTACCTGAACCCAAATAGAATCATATTGTGCCCCTTTTTTCAAGAAACATGAATTCAAGCTCAATTTCCAGTGACACTTATTTAACTTGATAGAGGAGAAAAAATATGTACTGTCATTCTAGTGAGCAAATGAGCCAATGGTTGTCCATGTATATATGATTGAGATAAATCCCCTAATGATAAATGTATGCTTGACTGAGGATCAAAAGCAGGCAGAGATTAATTTTGTGGGGGTGGAGAGGACAGGTTTTGATTTTCACCAGTTGTATCTATGCAGTGCCAAATGCCACCCTCAGAGTACAGATCTCTGTCTATCATTGTGTTTGTGTGTTGTATGCCCGCCCCAAGAATACTAATAAGAGAGAGAGAAAGAGAGAGAGAGAGAGAGAGAGAGCATGTGTCTGTAAATGTTATTCACACCAGATCAAACTAAGCCTGTAAGGAGGTGCAAAAGTGAGATTGGCAGGCTCCCAAGCCAAAATACTCTGGAAGCATGTCAATAAGTTACATGTACTTGTATTAGTGGAAAGTGTGTCAGCTGCAATAGTTTCAGGTTTTTATTATTAACAATTTACAATTAGACAACGTACATAAAAAGCAGCTACTTTTATATATTAAATACTATAATACTTTATACAAGTAATACTCCAGTGGGCTTAAGCTACATCAAGTTCAATTACTGCATGTGCTACTTAACTAATATATTACATACATGATACATTAAATGATACATATATTACATCTTGTTTAAAAAATGATGTTTCGTATTTAAAGGCACAAATCATGGTGAAAAGAAAACCTCAGTGGTTTAAGACCAGAAAAACATGAGTTCAATTTTCACCACTACTGAGCTGCCTCTTTGAATCCTTAAGCAAGTACATTAACCCTCAACTGCTCAGTTGTATTAAGAGAAAATTGTTAAGTCGCTCTAGATAAATTCAATACATATTAATGTGATGTTTTGTAACTTTCCTGCACATATGTCACTATATGCTTTAATATCTCTTCACTGTGTAACATAACATTTTATGTTGTATTCATGTATTAATATTAATCTCCTGCATGTATCACACACACATACACACACATCAAATCAACACACACACAAACATTAATGTCATTTAGAATGTTTTGCTTTATTCACAATTTGTACAAGAAAGAGGTCTGGATAGTTATAATTTGACTCGCCCATCTCATTGGCTGACAACTGACAGCCTGACAAGGTCATTGGATGTACACATTCTCATTTAAAAAATAGACATTTAAGTGGGGTTTTAAGGTTGGTTGGGTCTATCAGGTCTGTCAATCAATTAATGACAATTATTGAATAAGAATGCCTCAGGGAGGCAGAAGACAGAAAGAGAATGCCTGGACAGGAGAGAAAAGGGTGCAGGATAAATTAAGAAGATTGGAAAATAATGACTGGAGCTTAGTGGTTAGAAAAGCCCACACATGCAGATATCCAGCTTCAGCTTTCACTGCACTTCTCCGTGCTTTATGTTTTTAGTTCATTTGTTTTAGAAACAAGTGCAATAACTTTTATATTGCAAACTCATATATTGTACCAGGACATGTGAATATAAATAGAATAATGATTTTTAACATAAGGCATAAAAGTTACATATTCGTATATAGAAAAACACACACATATATATAATTGTCATCACTGCGACAACAGAAATTGTTTGCTGAGCAATTTCACTGAAGCAGTTTGAATGGAGAGAGATCATATTTCTCTCTATGAAAATAATACCCTCTAATTAATGAAAGACATACTATGGAAACCTGGCTAGAATATGCTAATGAATAAAATAGTATGTTTTTTGTACATTTTGTGTTAGGGAGAGATAAGTGAAGGGGATGGAGCACCTAAAAATATCAAACAGAGCACAACATGGTCTTGAATACATACAGAGGAAGGAGAGAATGAAAAGGAGATTGGAGAGTGCATGAGAGAGAGAGAGTGAAAGTGAGAGAGAGAGAGCTGTTTTGAAATTTTCCAGCTGGCAGGCTTTAATTTTTCACCATTCTAATTAAAATGCAAATTAAATTTATAATTAGCAACCACAGTATCCGAGAAACCACCTCCTGCACAGCCTAAACATATGGGGCAGCCAGCGGTGTACAGTGCTAGACACCCGTAGCACCAGGGACAGGAGACTTTAGGTATTGTAGAGCTTTTCCTCCACATAGGAGGGTTTGAATAGGTGTCCGAGTTTTCCAATTGGCTCCTCAGATAGAAGCTCTCAAAGCTGTCTTGAGCCCCTGTGACAGGTCAACATGCTGTTGTCACTACATGTGTCACAGGTCAGTGCCTAGGTCAGCTATGTCCAGTTGGAGCATAGGTACTTCTATATATCATTAACAAAAGTACTGGGTTGAAATTAGCTTGTGCAGCACCCAGATAATTAACTCTCACTCATGATAAACTATAAGAAGTAGAAGATCATGTGCAACATACAAATTGGGAGGGGTATGATTGACTCATATGTCACAGACATACTTTAGGTGGATTTAGCAATTTAGGAAGTGCACAGACAGAAGAACTTAACAAACACAGAATTTTGAGTTTTAGAAAAGAAAAAACTTAAAAAGATTTTTTTTGTTTGATGTTTGTAATAGATAATTATTCGAATAGATAATTATCTATAGTTTTATATATTTATACCATTATTTGTGACAAATTACAAACCAGATAATTGTTTGCAGCTTTCAATTTTTTTTTATCATTAATTTACCCTTCACTTTGTTAGCAACTACAAAAGAAAGCCTTTTGTAACTGGTTTCTCAAAAGGTTTCTCTCACTTTTTATCTTTTTTCTTTCCTTTTGTCACTGTCCACTGTCATCTCAGATTCTGAAGTGTAGCGTCAAGGCTGCTACATGACAAACTGCAAGCTGTGGCTACCACTGCTCTTTCACTTTCAAGAGTGTTAAGTGATCTGCTCAGAGGTTTGCTTTTCGAGCACACACCCAGCTACTATCTTCACCATTAACCTGCTGGGCACAGACATATATGCAGTGTCATATGTGACCTCCTCAACAGTAGTGCCATTCTGTCCCGCTCCTGTTGTGCACTAAGCGCTTTGCTGAAACGCTAGCCGTATATTGCTATCCAGTCACCTCAAAGAACGAGCAGGTCCATGGCTCTGAGTGGCCAAGTATCTTGGGTGACAGTATAAGGCATGTGATAATGATGATAGATAAATTGCCATTTATTAATAATTAAAGAATTCAATGCTCAATTCAGGAGTGGACAGAATAATTTTATTGAGTGCTTTCCACTGATACCAAATTTTGGTCGTGGCTACCACCTCCCCCTTTCACATTTTGATCTTTACATGATGGTCCGCTGTTTAAAAGTCTCCTTTGCACCCTATTAAATGAACTTAGAAAGATTAATGCATGTGACTCCTAAGAATGCTTCTGTCTATAGAGTCTCCAATAAAAGACCCTTTTCAAAAAGCCTTGCCACAAATAACCGTCGACATGACATATTCAGGAAAGTCAAGATGATGTATGGTTTCACCAAGGTGGGAGCTATTGTCAGACAAAACGTTAATTCCCAACCCAAACCCCACATTGTCTTTATCAGCGTTTGCTATATTTCCCTTTAGCTGCAAGGTAGTGCCACCTGTTGCCCCATTAATCATACAAAGAAGATACTCATAAATCATAACATTGCACAATTAATCAAGCTGTCAGTTTCAGGGTCAAGGGTCGGCCTCAGTGTTGCCAAAGGTTGCCTCTGGGGTGTGAAGGGGTCATGATTGCATGGCATCTCTCATTCTTGTAAAGTGTCAAGAGAGGAGCTAGCAGAACAAAGGAGAAATCAAAGCCCTGCTGCGGGGGAGAGAATTCATTCGAAACCCCGAAACGAAGAGCAGAATCTGGTTTACAAAGCCAGTCAAATTGACCTGTCACTGCATCAAGGGTTCCCTGCCAAACTGCAACACTATCACGCTCCACCATACCCTTTCAAAATGACAGAGATTCAGCAACCCACTGGGCTCTGCACTTCACCACATTTGCATAATTAGCAAGTAGTTGCTCTTCTTTGAAATGACTTTCTATCACTTGTTGGAGGGAATTAAGTGAAGTGTAGAAAACTATAATACCAACAGAAAAAAGAGCAGGAGTATTAACATTGGTATTTAAAAAATCTCAATTTCTGAGGTTGAGTTTGATTGTCATAGCATTATGTTTCTGTATTACTAATTATGTCAATAAAAACAATGAATAGTCCTCACGAATGAATCAAGAAATCTGTGTGTGTGTTTGTGTATGTGTGTGTTTATGTGTGCGAATTTAGTCCTGAGCTTGACTTATACACAGTGTCACCTTTGGCAGCTGAAGATTTTATATGGCAACCCTGCTAAAGGAGGAAATGCACATGTGCAGATGAAGTTTCAGCTAGTTTCTAACTATTAAAGAAATTAGCCCATATCATAATGTACCATGGCCTGACAGTGAATAGCCATTTTTTTATACCTTGCACCCTGTACCTTGACACCCTGACATTTACCTAGTAAATGTCAATAAAATTCCAGCCGACTATTCGAATAGGTCTTTTCCAGGTCTGTTTCTAAGTTCTGTGATCATTTCAGTATATGCAAAATAAAGCTAATTTTAACAATCCCTGTACCATAAACCCAACTACCAACTCATCTCCACCCACCCTTTCTACCAGTGTGGTAAAAAGCCATTTCATCTATTCACTGCACTACCTTTATTCTGGTATTTCCCTAGTCCCTTTATGCTCTCCTGGGTAGTCTTACAATGCAATAAACACAATGTCAAAAAACTTGAGCCAAAGAAGCATTTCATCCTTTTATCTACTGAGAATGAGATTGATGCTCTTCTGACCAACCTTTAATGTATTTAAGAATATCTGTTCTACAGTCGTGGTAACATTATAAAACAACATTCAGTGTAATTTAATCTGAAAGCCATTGGGGGATTGTGTGATAAGATTTGAAAAATTACATTTCTGTTGTGTGTAACACACATAGGTATCGTTATATATCAAGCCCTCACACATTCTGTGAGAGTCTTGTCCTATATGCCACTGTACAACACATAACAAACAAAGCTACAAAGTGAATTTTTGGATGTCTGTGGGATTTAAGGGTACTGATTGTATGAGGTGTGTACTATGGCAAGCTCAGTTAGCATATCAATTCCTGGTCATAATATAACAAATTCAATTATTAAATTCATTTTCATTGTGTGAATCTTGAAAAGTCAGTACAAAATATAACAGAACTAACTTAAGAAAATGCATCATCAAGTCATTCCCAAGTATATTTTTTTTTTCTCGAAAAAAAGAATCTTACACTGTCTCCCACATGGAATAAAAAATACATCACTTTATTGAGTGACTTGTGTGAATTGCATGTATTACCTGCAAGAGCTTGGATTTTAATGTCGTGCACATCAAATGTGAACTCTGAACAGCTAAACACATCAATCATGCTGCACCTTGTATTTGTCACTGCATTAGCCAGCATGAGTGACATTTAAGTCTTACAAGTGTTGCTGTTGCCCTTTCAGTACCTACTTACCTTCTTTTAACTGTGTATGATTCAGTCAATACTGACACATTGTTTAGAGCTCCAGCACCTGTCATTCGCTGTCTATTGGAAGAACAGCTCCACAACTGCAGGAAAATGGGTTGTAATTGTAGGTGGTTTCTAGCAATGCATGTAAATGGAATGGAATGGTCATCAAGAGATAATTATTATAAAAGAATGGAATGTAAGGCAAGAATAGCGGTAAAAGGAGAGCTATTTAAATTCTTTCCACGCATTTTGCAGAACACTAACAATTTAAATAACTAATAAACCTACACATCTAACAGTGTGAAAAATTATTTCAACAACCACTATTCCAGCTTGTTTATTATTAATAAAATATAATTAACATTTTTTTCATCAGATTCATTTTTACCATTCTCTGACTGTTCATAAGCAAGGACCGGTCATGTGCGTGTAGGTGGGTATGTGTGCTGGCTTAAGGTAGTGGTGGAGTGGGGGGTTTGTCTAAGGATACTCCAGAAAAACAATGCACAGTCAAATTAACCAATTTATTAGAAATAGTGAGAGCACTGGGTAATCTTAGGTTGTGGCACACAGTTTAGTTCTGATAAAGACAGAACTCTTTCATTAAACATGAAGATATGTTGATGATGTACTGTACAGTCTTTATAATCCCCTCATTGTCTCTGCATGCTGTTCCCATATAGTGTCCCAAATTTTACTCCTGGCTGACCATTTTATTTTGCTCTAAATACACTTTAAAGTGAAAAACACTTAATAAGAAATTAATTTATTTTTAAATTTCAAAAGTTTGGATCTGATAAATCTTGCTAATTCTGTTTAATGTGAGTAACAGAAATCACTTCTCATTCTTTGTTGGACCCTCATTTTTTTTTTTATAATATTTAAATATTTTAATAAT
>JAOUQT010000033.1:17822037-17837607 GCA_025769995.1 Xyliphius kryptos
AGACCAAAGAGGAGATATATAGATGTGGTCAATGTAGACATGCAGGTAGTTGGTGTGAAAGCAGAAGATGCAGGAGATAGAGTGAGGTGGAAAAGGTTGACACGCTGTGGCGACCCCTGATAAAACGGAGAGGCCGAAAGAAGAAGAAGACCCCACATCCATTTTTCCATGAGTCTAATATTGTGAAATGTAAAATTTAGACTATAAGACTATTTTTGCGATGAGAAACATTTCTTTCATCTGACTGCCTGTTTATTTTGCTAACATTTGAGTGTGTTTTTACAGTCAAGTGTTGAAAATATAATTAGGTTTGTAAGTGATATTTATGAAAATGTTTTCTTTAGTGATATTTAAAGCTATAATGTTATTATTTTGCTGAAAATTGAAATGACTGGTTCAGTATCTCCCCACATAATAATCTGATGATGCTTTTCTAGATGGTAAAACTTAGACCAAACCCAAGCATTATTCAATTAAAGCATTAATGCAAAAAAGAGCTCGATTCAATTCAATTAAATTCTGTTTTACCTCAATAATTTAACATTTATTTAGCATTTATCATTTATTATTTTAATTTATTTCTTTAAATATTCTTAAAATATTTATTTAATTTAATACCAGATATAATCATTAAGTTTAAGTTTTTTTTATCCCTTTTTATCCCTAAAAAACAAGTCAGATGGTGACAGTGGAAAGGCAAAACTCCCTGACATAATTAAAGAAAAAAACCTTGAGAGGAACCATAAAGGTGAAATAGTGATTGCGGTAAAAAGGAATATACCCTAGCAGGGCTGCCTGGGGCAACCAACATGTGGCAGAAAAATCCATGGTTAACTATATGCCTGCAAATATTTAAATGACAAGATTTGGCATCATATTCAGTTATACAGGGGGAAGAGATCTTTGTTTAGTATTTTTAGACTATGGAAGGCATTTGAATTCGTCCAGATATATTGAGTATTACTAAGGCTTCTTCATGGGATGCAGGTGGTTAGAAGCTGAACAGTGGTGTTCTGCCACCTCCAATTAGGGCATACCCATTAGGAAATAATTATTCAACCCCTTGCTGATTTTGTAAGTTTGCCCACTGACAAAGATTTGAACATTCTATAAGTTTGGGCTATAAGATGGGGGCAGTCGTAGGCTTGTGGTTATGGAACCAGCCTTGTAACCGGAAAGTCCCTGGTTTGATTCCAAGTACCGACAAGTCATGGCTGATGTGCCCTTGAGCAAGGCACCTAACCCCCAGTTGCTCCCCGGGCGCTGTGCTGGCTGCTCACTGCTCCAGGCACTTGTGCTCACTTCACCTGTGTGTGTTTATGTGTGTTTTTCACTGCACGGATGGGTTAAATGCAGAGGACCAAATCCACTGTGTGGATAGCAGCAAAATTTATCACTTTCACTTTTAATATTAAAAGAAAATCCAGAAAACCAAATTGTATAAAATATATAAATATATTTGCAGAGAGAAATAAATATTTGATTCCCTAGCAACCAATAAGTTCTGACTCCTACAGACTAGTTTGATGCTCCTAATCTACTCGCTACTTGCATTAAATACAGCTTTCTAAAATTGTCTCGTGTATAAAAGACCCCTGTCCACACCCTCAATTAATCAGTCAGACTATATGGGCAAGATCAAAGAGCTTTTAAATGATGTCAGGGACAAGACAATAATCCTACACAAGGAAAATGGAAGAAATAAAAAATGACTGTCAATCAACCTCATTCTCACCTCATGAGGTATCCTTGACCATGATGAAGATAAGAGATAAAAGTACCTAAAAGTACACAGGCAGAACTTGTTAATTACTTTAAGGCAGCTGGGACCACAGTCACCACAGTCACCAAGAAAACAACTTTTAACAGATTTCCTACTGGGCTAAGGTCAGGAAGTTGCAGACCAGTCAAGTTCATACACACCAGACTCTGTCATCCATATCTTTATGGAACCTGCTTTGTGCACTGGTGTACAGTCATGTTAGAAGAGGACGAGGCCAGCCATGTCTTGGTATGATGGGTGATCAAATACTTTTGTAAATATAGTGTATTTTGTTTTGGGGTGTTTCTCTGATAAAGGCAAAGGACTACTTCACTGCATCAATGGGAGAATAGATGGTGCCATGTACCGTAAAATCATGTGTGACCATCTCCATTCATCTGTCAGGACACTAGAAATGGCTTGTTTCTGGGTCTTCCAAAACCCAAAACATACAATCAAGGCAACAAAGGGGTGGCTCAAGAAGATGTGCATTAAGGTCATGGTGTGGCCTAGCCAGTCTCCAGACCTTAATCCCATAGAAAACCTATGGAAGGAGCTGAAGCTCAGAGTTGCCAAGCTATAGTTGATAACTAAAAATGTCTGATTGCTGTGCTTGCCAACAAAGGATTTGCTGAAAAGTATCCTGTCTTGTTTGCTAGGGGGTTCAATATGTATTTAACCTAATCAGTTAATATCTCTTAAATTACATAATTTTCTAGATTTTATTTTTGATATTCTATCTCTCACTCTTAAAACAACCCTACCAATAAAATTATAGACTGTTCATATCTTAATATTTCATAATTAATTCTTATACTATATATGGATGATATGACTACATTACAAACCATGCTCCAATGTACAAACCACCCTCCACTGGAGGCTACTAGTAAATCTATGTGATATTCTCAGTATCAAAAATGAAGTATAAACATAGTAAGTCTACAAACTTGGGCAAGGGGAAACTTGGGCAGCAAATTTTCTTGATAGAAAGAAGCAAAACCATGTAAGAGTTTAGACAGATATTATGCTGCTTAACTGAGTGACAGAGGGAAAGTTGTAGGGATAAAGAAGGAAATAGTGGAATTAAGAGCATTGATAGGTTTTTGTACCCGGTAAATTAAAATTGCAGTGTCTGCAGTTTGGTTTGTTTCTTTGTGTAAGGTGGCCACTGACATCAATGTTGATGACGAGTTTGGTGGAGTTTAAAGTTTCAAGAGTAGGGAAAGACATCATACTTTTTGGGTTACTTTCTTGTTAAGAAAGTAAAATCAGTTGCAAAAACATGCAGGAGGTAAAAACATTTGAGAGGCAGTGCAGTCAGCAAAAGGGACACTGGAGCATAGAGGCATGAGAGGGCAGATGCAAATTACTAGGGTAGGACTAGGGTCAGATGAAAAGTGTAAATCATTCCAAAAGGGCACATCATCAAAGAGAAGTTGAATATTTACTTATGCTATTTAAGAGCAGAAAGCCACTGTCACCATTCAGCATGTACATTTCGGATAAAAAAGAACAGATTATGTTTAAGAAATTGGTTTCTGGTAGGAGATATCAGTTGTGTATTATAGGCTGTGGTCAGTGAGCTTAAGGATAAATTCTACCTTGAACTGGTGTCACTCAGCATTCATTGTATGGTGCTAGTGGGGCTTGTTATGGTTGGAGTTGCCAGTGTGGATGTATGCCAGCACAGTGTTGCTTGTTTGTATGGTTAGGATGTGTGTAGACCATTTGATCATTAAGGATAAGGTAAGGAAATTGAGCTTTGGGGAAGTGAGTCTAGTATGCCTGATCTCACTGCTGAAATTCCCAGATGTGTCATGGGCCTAATTCAGTGAAACACAGACAAAGAAACGTTCCTGCCTTTTGATGCCGATGAGGAACTCTTAAGTTGGGAGTCAAGATGGTCTTTATGTGAAACCAAATTGTTAGTTGCAGGATGTAGCCTCTCATCCTGTATTATTTTAGTCTGTAAATGTGTGTAGTGGTGAGACAGCAGACTACTCTCTCAGTAGTAACTCAGAAGAAAAGAGAAATAATCCGGTATGTTAATTATATAAAGGGAGAAATTAGTTATAAATGTTACTAACTCCCTTTATACTCACTATAGCAGTGTAATTCTGAGTGGACATGGGAAGACAGCATCCAAACACCCCAGTTTACCAAACACTGTAATGCCCATGAACCCTCCAGATCTATTTATTAAACGAATATTTAAGCCTAAACTAAAACATTGACACTGTGCCTGGGTCATAAATATTAATTGGAAGAATGTTCCATTATATGGAGCTTTGTCAAAGAGAAAGCTCTGTCACCCATTATAACTATGATAATTTTAGAAACCTGTCAGCAGACTGCACATTTTGATGAAAGTAGGTGATTATAAAATATTAATTGCTTACTTATATATTGTGGAACAAGACAATTTAGATCTTTATATGTCAGTAGTATAAGTTTATATTCAATGTGGAATTTCACTAGGAGGCAACAAAATGTTTCTAAAACAAGGTGATGAGAGAACATTTTTAGTTCTAGTGAGAACTACCACTGCAGCATCCTAGACTAACTAAACACCTGTTGAAACATCCAGACAATTTATACAGTAATCCAATCTAGAAGGCATAATTATTTCTGGATCATGGAGGGTCAATATATATCTAAATTTAGCAATGTTGTAAGATGAGAAGGCTGTTCTGGTAATGTTATTTATTCGAGCTTCAAGTGAAACAATGTTAATAATCACACTGAAAACTTTAACTGCTTCCCAGGAAGTGACTGAAATACCATCAAGAGTTAATACAACATTAAAAAACTTACTTATAGTAGCCTGTGGTCCCAAAACAACTACTTCTGTTTTATGAGAGTTAAAAAGATAGTTATTTAGCATCCATTTTTAATATCCTGTACACATTCCTCAGAACTTTATCAGATTTCTTTGAACTTGCTTTGTTGAAACAGCTGTTGGACAACATAGTAATTTTACATGGAGGCAGCATATAGAGGGAGAAAATCAGTGGGCAAAAAAAACAGAACATTTTGACACCAAATTTTACATTAAATCTACATAGTGATAACATTCTGAGGTTCCCTTAACTCTCAGAAAGGTCTCCAGAATAGTATGATCAATGGTAACAAAAGCTGCACTGATGTTAATCAAGACAAGCAAGGATACACAATCCTGATCACATGCAACTAGGAGGTCATTAACTACTTTGACCAGTGCAGTCTCTGTGCTGTGATGAGGCCTAAAACATTTCTAGAACCTTATAAATAATTTTACAATAGTTGATTTCCTAGTATAATGTATATCAGTGTCTTATTAATGATGTGCTACTTGAGATGCTTGGATGCAACCTGAACTCCACACAATAATGAACTCTGGTGATACTGTAACTATTATTTGATATTATTTCCAGTGTCATGCTGTAATGATGAGACTCCAGACAGGAACAGACAGAATGATGTGGTAGTAAGTGCGGAGCGGTTCTTTAATAGTGGAACTTCACAAAAATAAACAAAGAAATAAACATGTTACAAAAAGAGACCAACAAACAAACAAGCCTGAAAAAGACAAACAGACTAAGCATCAAACCTAACAAACTGACTTTAGGCATAGTTCATAGCTTCTCTTGCAACGTTTCTATTTTTAACTATCCAGTCTAATGCCACGCACAGAAGTGAACAAACAAATTAACTAAACTAGTAAAGTAATCAGTGTGCGAATCTCCTACAGTCAGCACTCGTTAGCTAACGTGACTGCATCGTAATACTTGCTTCCGTAAACCGCCACTGAAAGCCGCTGTTTGCCATTTCTCCTAGATCCCCCTAGGTTGCCCAAGTTCTCCAACTCCTGACAGAGACCCACCCTTAAGGAGCTCTTGTCGGAAGCTTAATAAAACACCAATATCACAACGCAGTCCTGAAATGGGATCTTGCCGTTTTTAGCATCCTCTCTCCGCTACTTCCTTGTACATGGCTCTGCATTCTGTAATGATGGGACTCCAGACAGGAACAAACAGGATGATGCGGACGTAAGTGCAGAGAAGTTCTTTAATAGTGAAACTTAACAAATATAAAGAAACAAAAGAAATAAATGTTATAAAGATAGACCAACAAACAAACATGGCCTAGACTTAAAGTATCTTGAAACGGACAAACAAGCATCAAACGAAACAAACTGACTTTAGGCATAGGTCATAGCTTTTCTTGAAATGTCTCTATCAATATCTTTCCGTTCTAATGCCACGCACCGAACTGAAGAAACAAATCTAAAATAGTAATCAGTGCGTAAATCTCCAAAAGTTGGCACTCATTAACTCACATGACTGCGTCGTAATACTTGCTTCTATAAACAGTCACTAAATGCTGCTGGTTGCGATTTCTCCTAAATCCCCCTGGGTTGAGTTCTCCAGCAGTGAGTACCCCTTCTGTGACCTGTCCATATAATTTTAAAATAAACATAAAACATGTGAAAGTGCACACCACTGTTTTCCTTTTTTTCAATTACTCCATTTATTACAACCAGTGAATAAAGTAGGGTTACTAATTTCATTGCATACAATATACCAGGTCCTTTGCAGGTCAGTGCCACTTCTGAGGATGGTATGATGTCTTCCACTGTTACTTCTGGTGTGATTTAGCAACTTCTGAACATTGAAATGAAATGTCCTATTTTTAGAGGAAGCAAAGTGTTGCAAACCTGTAAGTGGTTGTCTGATGTTTAGAAAGCTTATGTCTTTTTAAATGGTGAGAGATATGATGAGATTAAATGCCGACTGGGGGGATGATATTGAGGATCTGTGAAAAATTACTTTTTGAGTCTCCACAATCAAGTATTCGTGTGTGGTTGTTGGCATCTCCTGCAATAGTCAAAATGCCCAGGGCCATGGCATATGTCACCATTGTTAATGATGGGGTTATCATGATGTTGTATCATCTTCATACTCTCCTGGGTAGATTGAGCTCAGTAATGACTTTGAGTGTGCCCACAGGTATTACAGATTTGACAAAATTTTTTCAAGCTACGTCCTCCTCTCAAATTGTCAGCAAATTGTTGCAAGAGAAGACTAAGGCAATTGGCTTGATCCTGTCTTTAGCCGAAGAACAGGCCCAAGTAAGTATTTGGGTATATTCTCTTCCATGTTAGTGATTTGCTATAAACTAATTTGATCTCATATGACATCCCCTTAGTAAATGAAACCCTCATTAGTATGAGTACAAGGAAGTAAATCCTCAAAATCACTAGTCTTTAGAATCACAGGTTATCAAAGAGAGTAGCTTTTCTTTCACATCTCCCATTGTCCTGGATCAAAAAAGGATTGCAGCCTCCAGTTATCTGTACAATATAGGTAGCTTTACAGCTCACAATGATGTCCTTTACATGCCTTGCATTGAGGAATCACTGAACATGATGTTTAGGGACCGATGTTAGACCTGACAATTGGGCATAACCAGGTACTTGTGACAGAGCGGCTGTCTGTAATTGGTACCCAAAAAGCATGTTTTAAATTTACACTGCTTTTTGGGCTTCACGGATTACTACAGAAATTGTGTGGAAGGATTTGCCAAGCTGACTGCTGCCATATATCACCAGGTAGCAGAAATGTTGGTGTCCAGGACAAAGATAGCTACCCAAAAAACTTGTCTGAATTACGGACTGATGACTGCGAGAGTAGCTGTAAAACTGAAGCACATGCTGGTAAATGCACCTGTTTTGGCATATTCTAGGTTCTCTTGCCTTTCATTTTAGGGTTTCAAACCCAATTGCAAGGAGAAATAAAGATGGCTTTATACATATAAAAGACAGAGTTTGGTAACCAAATTCAGTTTGGTAGAAAAAAGAACTAAAGTAGTTGACCTGAGTGCATAGATTATCATGGTATGTATGGTGTTTGAATGTTGGATATTATCTTAATCAGGTATAAGTTCATTTCAGTCTGATACACACACTCTGTGAGGGAAAACTGGAACTTCCGGCAATGGGAATGCGTGTGGTTGGCCGGCCCAGCTTTTCCGTAAGCAAATTACCCAGCCTAGAATTAAGTACTACCCAGTTTCTGTCCTTGACCTACTTGTATACATTGTAAAAAAGCACTATATACCAATAGAAAGATGCAATAAAATGTGACTTTTTCTGCCAAAAATCATTATGGCTACTGGGAACACAATGGCTGCAATCGGTTCCAGGTGAATTAGAAGAACTGCTGGAACCCTTACAGGAACCCTTACTGCATCGTGCTCTTGGAGTTGTTTTCTCTCAAGAACAAGAACAGAAGACTCATGACGTATGCCAGTTAAGGACTTGTGAATATTTTCTTGGCAATAATTAGATTTTGTACAGTGATTATAATTCCCTTAGCCACCTCTAGACTGGTCATATTGGCACAGCAGGACAATGCTGTGTTTTGAGCTTGTTTCTGAAATACACACCCACATGCCACTTTATTAGGTTCACCTTGCTAGTAAAATGTCCTCTTTTGCCTTATTTGTTTACATAAGCTTCTTTAATTCTTCAAGTCAAATTGTCTATGGATATGTTATTATACATTCCTTGATTGTAATGAGTGGTTATTTGAGTAACTGCTGATCAGCAGTTTCTGAATTACTTGGTCCAGCCTATCTGGCACCAACAACCATGCCAAGTTCAAATGTTCTTAATTCATTTTTCTTCCACATTCTGATGCTCAGTGTGCCTAAGTGATGGCCTAAATGAATTGAGGCCAAGAGTTGGGCTGCTTAGATTATTTGGGTTAACACACAATTGAACACATGTACTTAATAAAGTGTCCAGTGAGTGGAATGTTTTAACAATTCTGTTTTATTTTTATAGTGCAATATACAATGGAACATTAATACAAAGCACTTTACCAAAATTAAATATATGATCAAGGAGTTTATATACTGTAAGTTACTAATGATCGAGTCAAATTGCCAACAGTGGCAAAGAAACTCTCTTTGAGCTGATAAGTGCTGCCATTGTGACTGACTGTATTATAATTTTAAGTGAAAAATTCAAAAAAAAATTGCATGCTAAAAATATTTAAAGAGCAGATCTTTCTTAGATGGTGTACTCTAAATATAAAAACTGGCTTTAAATATGGCAACACATATAATGATGGGTATGTGAACATGGTGTCCAGGCAGCAGTGGTGCATCATAGGAATTGCCATGATTGAATAGTCATGCTACTAGCTTAAGATGGTTTACCCCTGCAATCTTGTGTTTTGAGGTCATCATAACACATCTGGAGTTTTTTTGTTTATAAAGTCCATCAAACACCAAATGCCGGTGGGTCTGTTAATACTATGTCATCACTAAAGGACCACAAGGTAGGATAGGGTTTTATAAAGCCTCGCAATTCCCAACAGCCTTTAGATTTCCTCTTAGTTTTAAGGACAATCCCCTATTTAAGACAACATACTTAAACTGAGGGTGAACATTGGCTAGTGGTACCAGCCACGGGCAGGATTTATTTATGGACTGTATCTTTGGACTTAACTCCTTGTTTTTTTTTTTACATAGGCATTAATACCCCACACATCAGAAAGCCATATTGTCTGGAGTGTCAGAAGAAGCAACTTCAGTTGGCTAGTACGCTAATATCAATAATTTTCCTATGGTAGGTGAAGCTGCAGCCACTTTGATACTATATACAATCATGTGAAAAAATATGATACCCCATTAAACATTCAGTTATTTATTAAGAAATATTCACATATAGATGTTTTTATTTATTTCTGTCAATATATTTTCTGGTAAGCTACAAAAGTTAAATATGTTGTAGTACTTTTTTGTGGAACATTCCTTCATTCATTTTCACAAAGGGGTTGTGGTCCAGCCCATGCCACGTGGCAAATCTGGCTGCACGGGAAGGAACAACCATAGACAAGGCGACAATTCATCTTAGGGCACACGCAGTCACACACAGTCACACACATTCACACACTAAATTATAATCAAGCCAACTTGATTACCAGAATCTCTCTGTCTTCCACAATTATAGTTTTGTAGAGCTGGTGTTGGGATGATGGAATGTAGTTCAGGTAGATCACCATATCTTTGTATATTCCTGCTTGTTTTGCACTGAGTGATTGGCTTGAGCACCAGTGCTAGTAGGTAATATCCTTTTGGTGGTAAGCTTGTAGTTTCCCTGTGGAACCCATGCCCTCCATGCTCTGTTTGTGTAATGGAATAGGGTTGCCATCCAAATGCAAAAATCACAGAAAAGGATGCAAGTGCAGGGAGAGACTGCAGGGAGAGTCTGTGTTCTCTGAAACCAGCAGCTGCCGATTATGCTTTAAACTCAGAATAATTATTAACGTAAACAGAATTCAGGTTTGTGACATGCACTGCCATGCCAACACATGCACACTGACACAGAGACAGACATAAATTCAGTGTCATGGCAAGTCACAGCCCCAGAGCAACCTGAAAAGTATTTTAGTCCCAATCATGCTGCCACCAATCCTAAATGGCAGCGCTGTGACAGTTTCATAAAAACCTTTGACTGCGAAACTGATCAGGACATCTGTTGTGTTTTCTGGGGTCCTGCCACAAATGTACATGCAATTCCAGGAACCACCAATTCAACACAAGACTACTTCCTACAACCAAGATGGCCCATCACAAGATGGCCATTTTACTCACATGTTTTACCCTTTATTTTTACCCTTAGACTGAAATGTCTCTTCAAATCAATATAATAGACTATAATCACAGACATCCATTATCTGCTGAATCTTGATATTTTATTTTATATTTTAAAAATATTTTATGGTCAGATACCCTTGGCCTACAAACTCACATATATATTTCAATGCTTTTATCTGAAGCTACTCTCTGTTTCTCAAGCACAACAACAATCTCTTGACATTTATTATTATTGTATGTTGTCATCTAAAAGGTGTTAAGTTCGTTTATGTACATGCTGAAAGCTACTACAATATGCTTGGGTAGTTTTGTAATTGGCTCCAAATGCAAACATTTGGACATGCTCTGTACCCTGATTTCTGTATTCCCCTGCACGAAGAACAAGTCACATTTCAGAACATCTGGAACTCCTAAGAAATTAAGTAATCAAAATTGACACCAATCTGGCTTCTCATGTTTGTCCCCAGGAGACAACAATCTGGTTTATTTAAACAGTATAAACAGTGCTCTGATCATATATTTAGCATGCATTTATTATCAGCATTTGTCCTGTGAACAGCTCAGAATCTCTTTCCAGAGTCTGATGTTATCCTCTGGTGCTTTTTCCTGGGATAACATAATGGGTGTGTTGTGGAGACTTTATTATTATTTTTTTTAACCTGACAGAATAAATAGGTGAACAAATATAGACAGCCAGGTAAACATCACATATAGGCAAACAGAAAGTACATACACACACTTACACAGTGTGTGAGAGAGACCCACTGTCAAAATGCATACAAACTTAACAGCCCATGGAGCTCTGACAGTTACCACAGCTGTGCATTTTACGCTATGCAAAGCCCAATAATTAGCACCCAGATTTAAGTGAGGAAGAAAGAATCAGCAATAAGGGGAAAAGATGTGCCAAGAATGCACACATACTGTAGATGCATTCATCCACTATTCTGCCAAACATGCTGCCTTCCTTGACTGTACCCATTTGTTTCAAGCCTTTATCTCTCTATCTATAAGAAGAGAAATGCTCAGGACTGATTTGAAATTAGTTGTGTTACAGCTGTCAGCTTGAAGCTGTCAGGAAATGGCCTTATTCTTCCTCTGAGTGCAAACATGCCAGTTCTGCCTTCATATGACAAGACTGCATGACAGTCCAAGAATATCTCAGCATGATATTTTCTTCCTCTGTAGTCTGCCAGCTGTTTAGGTCTGGAAAACAATTGTTCATAAATAATGGTAGCATATTAGTATTTCATATAATGAGCTATTTCTTGCAGAAGTTCTTACAGTTCATCTTACAGAACTTCTGTGAAATGAGGTTACACTTGTAATAAATATGTAAAAAATGGTTATGGTGCATAACCTGATATAATTTTGTTAAGAATAATGCTTTAAGGATGTTTATTTAAGAAATTACACATTTCTGTCAGCACCACCCATTTCAGACACTGTTTCTAAAAGAAGACTATTTAACAAACTGGACGAATCAGCATGCTTTAGGACAAATTTGGCTGAACCTGGCCAAGCATGTTGACTGAACATGCTTGCATTAGTCACTGTGAGATTGATTAATATGCTAGCCGCTGATGTCCTACCTTAAAAAGAGAGAAAGTTAGAAGTATAGAAAAAGCGCCAAAATAAACATTGATGTTCGTCACTTTTAAAGGGGAAGTGCAAGGAATGGATGTGGGGGGACGGTGGGGTTGCACTGTGGCAGAATGAATGGTTCTGTGAGTCCAGGTGCAGATACATTTTCAAGCTTTACTTAAAGTGATTGTACAACTAGGCTTTAATGGCAAATGCACACCATGCACTGTGTCACAGTTCTGATTAACCATATCTGCTGCACTGTGATAAATACCCCACCTTTGTGGTTTCTATTGCATATGAGAACAGCTCTTGATATGTGAAACACCAGGTCTGCTTCGCATTTTGTTTCACACAGAAGAATTTGAGGCTCACCATAGCCAGTTTTCATGGACAAAACAAATGGCTGCAGGAGACACCTTGTAACATATTAATGAATCTCTATAAAAAGTATATTGGTTGTTCTGTTTTTATAAAAAACATGAAACAATTATATAAAGACAGTGTAGACAATATAGAAGTTTTAAAAGTTTAAAAGTTGTAAAAGATAAAGTTTAGAAAACCCAGTTTCATCATGAAACATGTTTAAGCCATACAATCCACTCTTAAAAGTAGATATACGTAATATTCAATCATCTCTGAACAGTCACACCTTAAACATTTTGTATAAAGTACAAATATTATTTTGGCCATATCCTAAACATGACTACCTTCGACTGATGCATTTTGGTAAAGCCACCATATCATATACAGGCAGAGTGTCTGCAAAGGTGGTTATCTGTGGACTGTGCAACTTCATGCGTTTGCTGGGAAATTGTACAGAGAAAATCTACCTGCCATGATGAATGTTCATATAGGCTTTGACAATTACAATAGTTTTTATTGATTTATAGAAGTGTAATTGAGTGTACATGCCATGCCAGGAACATACACTTCTGTGATAATGAGAGTTTTCAGCCAATAATAATCAGAGGTGTATTTCATGTATTTTCTATGCCAGAGAAATTGGCACCAATCAAATGAAGATAAAGGGGGTGTGAAAATAATAGTGGCATATGTTTATAAAGGTTTAGGTATGTGGTTATATAAGTGGTTCAGTAATATGTTTTAATAGTGTTTAAAAAAAGAAACACACACATGCATGTACTGTACATATACAGACACACACAAATACATACATATACACACACTCACAGGTATATGTAATAGAGTCAAGAGCAAGGCATAATGACAGTTTGCTCTTCATTAAGTTCTTGCTGACCTGAACTTCACTAATATTGATTATCATGGCAACTAAACTCACTGGGTTTACGTTGCCCATCAAATATGACATACCTTTATGTTATAACCAAATTAATGACACCTGTTTTTTTTTTCTTAGATTGTGGAATGTTTTTGTTAGTGGACATTTTTACTGAAATAAAAAACCGGGCTGTCAGTGTAAATTTAGGTATAAAGCATCTAGGCTGATTTAAATTTCAGTAAAATGACTTTGTAGACTTCATTGTTTTAGGAAAGCAATCAAATCCAGTAGGGTGTCATGGTTCACAGGAAAACGACCCGGATGGAAATTTCTGTGTGGAGTTTCAATGTAGATGCCTCAATGCAAAACAAATATTGAATTATTTTAAGGACAAAGGTTTTTTAAATAAACTATCAGGTTGAATGAACGAAATTATTACTACCTTCAGGAACAGCACTATCAACTCTACTTTCCGTTCACATTTACATATTCCCACAGCAACATTGCTTTTTTACTTGATTAAGTAAGCTTGATTGTGGTCAGAACAAAGTTTAGAAAGTGATTTTTTTTCATTGTCTGGGCATTACTTTTTTATTTTTGCTTGTTTCACACTGTGCAAAATACACAAATTCAAAACCAGTGCAAATATTTTTATATAAATTCCGGAATTCGCACACCATTGGTGGAGCTAGACATTTTAAATTAAGAAGATCTCCTCAAAATGAGCAAGATTGAGTGCGAAAACATTGCACATTTCAAACACAGCACAAAACACAGTCCACACACTCGATTCTCGTGCTCACTGATTTCTGATGTCTCTATTGTCTTATTTATTGGAAAAAAAAGACTGTTGAGTCGAAAGCTGACATACACATCCTAATACTTAAAGGAACACTATATTATTTAATTTCATTTATTTGTTTATTCACATATTAATTTCACATAAAAAACATTAAACATGTCCACTTAAAACATTATATGACATATTACACCATAACAATAATACAACACATTTACATTAAGACAACAACCCAAAAATGTAGACCTTTAATTATACACTAATGCATTCACACAGTCATAAACAATATAAAGCATAAAGTAAAATGTAATAATGATACACAACAATCCAGGAAATTTACGTCTGTGCAAATAAGTTATTTTGGGCGTTTGTGGGAAATTTTGTACCAAATTTGCAGAATGTAAATGATACTACAGTAGTTCCTATAGTCCCTGATGTGGTCGAATTGTTAGTTATAATAAAAAAAAGATTTAAAGGTGTTGACACCTGGTGTACTCATTAATTTGATTTTGTTGTAATCACTGTTGTCTGCTTCTGAAATGTCGTTTCAATTAAACTTGTCTCTGTTTACAGCAACAGCACGGTCCTTCAGCTCCTCTTCAGTATTAGTGTAATTAATGGCATGTTTTTCTCTAGCTGCCAAATGCTTTTTGTCTGCGATTTTTATGCTAATTTCCTAGAACACCAACTTCAGTTTTTGTTGTTTGCACTTGGCATCTGTGGTGTCTAAGTTGAGCTTTCAGTGTGTTAAGTATGTCATGCCTATATCGACTATAAATAATCCACAGGTATATGGTTAGAGGGCATTTGGGGTATGGTGGATTTTTGATGCAGTATAATTATTATTTTATTAAAGGTTATTTATACTATTTCAGTTGGAGCTTATATATTAAATAGTGAAGCTTGTTAGATCATCCCCACATTCTCAGCTCTATCCCATTTCTGTCACTCAATATTTTCTGTGAAATTATTATTTTTGTATTTACTATTATTAAGGAATACAACTGTAATTTCACTATAATTGAATAAGCTGGTATTATATATCTTTTTTTTTACATATATTAGAGTCATTAAACTCTAACCAAGAACTACTGTATGTATAGCACTTCTTATTCGCTAGTCTTGGTTAACAACAAAGGTCTCAAGTTACAAAGAGACTTGGTGGGGCAAATCAAAGCACACCAACAAACGCTGACCATTCTGAGCATCCAGCAAATTATATTATTATTAATCATTTGGAACAAGAAACTTGGATATTATAAAAACATGAAACGTAATGTCTGTGCAATTCAAACCGCTAAAGGATGTACCAGAACAGTTGAAAACAATTTCCGAATAACAAGGGAAAATAATAGAGCTAATATAGCTAAATACCTAACTAAAAACATTTATTTAGATGTTGTTCAAGTCACACTCATGCCCTAAAATAAATTTAACCTAGTCATTGTTGTGGTGGATGTACAGGGGTTAGACAATGAAACTGAAACACCTGTCATTTTAATGTGGGAGGTTTCATGGCTAAATTGGACAAGC
>JAOUQT010000033.1:17837779-17848785 GCA_025769995.1 Xyliphius kryptos
TTGACGCTGTATTGGCCGCAAAAGGAGGCCCTACACCATACTAATAAATTATTGTGGTCTAAAACCATGTGTTTCAGTTTTATTGTCCAATCCAGTATTTGTGTGAAATTTAATCCCAGCAAATATATTATACTAGTATCTGTAAATAATGATAGGAGGCAGAATATAACGTAAATACATTAAACTGATTTGGAAATATATGGACTAGATCAACTCGGCCTCAGGTGATGATTTAACAGTCACACTATTAAGTTAGTCAGCATGAACTAATTAATAGATGAGGAGAATGCATGTCTCTCCCAGGCTTTTAAAAGGAAGTTAGGAGATGCAGCCATTTCACAACCAACACACACTGCTTTGCTCTGACATATTGCCCACACTATGTGGTAGCATCATTGTATTTGTGTTTATTTTGTGTGTCCATGAGCATTTCTGGTTTAGGTTGGTGTCAGTGAAGCAATGACTGAGTTTAACATTTCAAAGGCGGCTGTTTTTTTGTTTACACACACACACGTACGCACACACATGCTCGCATGCACACGCACACTTGCACACAAGCACACTCCCACACACTGGTTTCCCAGCTTGTGGACGTGCAACGTGGGCCGCCAAGCCTGGTGCGAACAGATGGGAAGAACAAACCGGTGCAAAATAAAGTTAAACTAGAACAAAATGACTGTGTGAGCGGTGCTGCCGCCCTTTGTTTGCCAGGAAGGTGATCCTCAGCATCTGGGGATGATGGAACACATGATTAAAATTACCAGAGGGAATGATTAATAACTCCTTAAAGTGCACACTTCCAGCGTATCAATCATCCCATTACTATGCAAAAGTTAATTGTAAGAGGGGCGGGTTGGGCCCAGTGAACTGTGAAAAAATATCCTCAACATGTGTACTTATATCAGCAGAGATCCCAAAATTCTACTTACATTTAGCCCAAAAAAGAAATGAGCAATATGTGTGTGTCATATGCAGTACATGTGGATATAAGGATGAGCATATTCATGTAGTAAAATAGTCACATTGCTTTTATACTACCCATACTCACACATTATTTAGTGTAATTGTATGTTGTTGCAAAAGCAATCAAGGGTGTGATCAATGGAGATTATTTCTAAGTTAAACCTGTATTCTGTGTGTTTGTGTATGTATGTGGGTGTGTGTGTTTTTTCTGTGACAGAGGGCATTAGTGAACATACATGCAGGGGGTCTCTCCTTTCTCACCAGCCTGTCTTGCCCTTGCTTGATCTCCCTCCCCCTGTTTGCCGCTGTGTCCTCCTCTTTGCCCTCTCTGCAATGTTGCACTTATACCCTTCCCTCAGCTTTCTCCCTCTCTCTTGCTCTCATCCCCCCAAACCTCTCCCTGCATGCCCGTGCTGCCTGAGCCAGCTGCTCCCACTTCATCTTGTGCAGCGTCACTAGCCGGGGTATTAATCATGTTTTTTGAGAGGGACACTCCGCTATTTATCTCTCTGACACCTCTTGCATTCAGAGGCCCATTGCTGGGCACAGCCCATTGAGTAGTAAGATTACACATTACCGCGCTCCATTGCCTCTCCCTGCCCTCACCATTGACTGGCCGCTTGACAGTGGCATCGCACACCGACCGTCGTATGTAATTTATGCTGTATGTGTATGAGAAAGACTATACGATTCCCTTTTCACACTATCTGCTCTGCTCTCTGTGCCTTACTAGGCAGATGTGAGGCATGTGCACCTTTAATTGCGGTAATCAGTCTGTATGTTGTGTAAGGTAAAGCATATGATGGAGAGGTTAACTATTTGCAGTTCTCAAGAATACTAGCCAGGAGGCTAATAAATAGGCTGTCGAATATATAAATTGACTTGCATTAACTTAATATATACATAGATTCAACAAGTTACTGAATACAGCTTGGAAATAAAATCATTAACTTATATACTGTACTTTATGGTGCACTCACTAAACATGTTTAAGTTTCAAATTATGTCCCTACTAAGCAGAGTCCAACTAATATTTTTCATCATTAGATCCCATGGCATAAACAAGGTTATATGTATACTCCAATAACATCTATACACACGGGTATATACAGTACATAGTACACTCCAACGCCAACTCACCTAGCATGCATGTTTGGACTATGGGAGCAAACTTCAAAACGGATTGTCTCACTTCTGGCACCAAATGCGGGTCCTTCTTTATGTGAGCTACCATGCCGCCCTGTTTACCTTAGTCATATACAACGTTAGACATGGCACTCCATTCATTCATTTATTTATTCATTATCTGTCACTTAATCCATACAGGGTCCCATTCGATGCTTAATAATAATAATCTGTGTAAATACGTACATTGTTGATTAAAAAAAATATATAATCTCTTTACCATGACAGACATTAAAGATGCCCATGAAAATTTAGGTTGAGAGTATATAAGATTGGGGAAGGGGAAGTGCTTCCATGCAATGCTAGTTTATGTCAGACATTAAAAAAACAGCAAAATAATTCCAAATTCATCATTGTTTGACTGTTCTGTTTTACTGTGAGGAACACTGAAGTTGTGGAGTTATTTGATTGTGGAGTTTATTTGATGATAACTCACATACATATAATAAAATATTATAGCCACAGGATTTCATAACTATTTAATAACATGCAATACTGTAAAACATTAAAAACATCTCTATCCAGGTCACTGACTGTTAAATAAAGACAAAAATAAAATTAATGTTCTTGTACAAAATCATGAACATATTGTCTAATGTTAAAAATTACCATATAGGAAAAGGAAACAATAACAGTTCTATTGAGTAAGTCTTTATACAGCTGGTGTAAACGAATGGCTGATGACTGCACTGGAGAATAAAAAACAAATAGACACAGTTTAAAATGAAGCAGTACTATACACCCAGATATTCTCTTCCGGATAAAATGAAAATTTTTTATTAGACATTTCTCTACATATCTTGTTCATATCTGTATCTGACTATAGTTTACCTGTGGGATATAGGCAGTGAATTGCATCAATTAAATAGTGGAGAGTTTCTAAGATGTCTCATTTAAGATACAGCAAACCTCCATCCAATAGCAGTACCAATAGTGGCACTGGTACATATGAGGACCAATATTTATACTATTTGTCTATAGTTAGGCAATATTTGATAGATTTATAGCAGGTGCTAGTTCCTTATATAAAGTGTCCTGACATTCAGCATGAACGCAAATCATGTCATGCTAATTTAAGCATTACTTATCTTGTAAATCTTAGTGGAAAAGTGTGTAGGAGTGAGAGGTGGTCATTAACAAGAGAAAACAGCCTGCAGCAGCTCTGGGGCTTTATTCGTACAGGCTTGTACTTTCTTCTTTTTTCCTTTACCCTGTACTCCTCTCCCTTGACTGTCTCAGAAGGGATGTAATTGCCTGAAGTTAAGAGAGATGTAGTAAAGACAGAGGAGTTAGAAAATAATTTAAGAAAAAAATACTAGCCTTCCTATCAGTATAAGCACATGCCGGATCATTTTCCAATCATAACTGTTTTCTTTGGCCTAGGGACTCAAATGGGCCTCCAGAAAAGTGATTACAGTCAAAGAGAACTGCAGCCTATGACCCTTTCTTCCCTTATCGTACTCCCTTCACTCTTCCTTTTCTCACACATTCCCCTATGACAGAGAACTGGTTTCAGGCCTTTATGGTTAAAATTCCACATGTGATAAACTCAAATAACACTCAAATAATATAATATAATATAATAAATGCAATTAAAAGATTTTCAGGCTTGAAAATACTTGTTAGCTCGTGCATTAAATAGGAAATAAAACATAATTTACAGCATATTTTTATTACAGTTACTTTACACCTGGGCTTCGGTGCCCTTCTAAGACTAACTTGTCCTTACCTTTCCAACTACGTGTAATCCTAAACAGGAAATAGCAGTATCAGGGCTCAGTTTGGTGTAGGAGTTGCTATTAGTTGTTGAAATTGCTTGGTTTCTGGAGCATAATAAGTTGAATCATCTAGCAGTTGGACAAATTCTGAAAGGCTAGGAGATGCCTTATATTTTATAATAAGACATTGATTATAATCAGGCACATGTGATTAATAAAGCACAAGTCTTGTTCACTTTTACATTCTCTTTCTCATGACACATAGTGATTTTTTATGTCTAATATGTCAAGAGTGCATTCACAATTTTCTCTGAAGTGGATTTGATTTTTTTTTAACTAATGACATCTAACCTAGCACAGATCACCAAATCAATTTGGATATTTGAGAAATTAAAAAATATCCCTTATTAAAATCATTTAACCCACATAGAAGCATTTATTTTTTTGTCAGTATTCATACTCACATTTCTCCTAATTTCTGAAAAAAATGTTCAAGAAGATTTACTCATCATTGGAACTTGACTGTAAGGTAAGATGTTAAAACCATAGCAGTGTTAATTATATACTGTATTCATTCATGCATTATTTTCCACTTAATCCATGTGGGGTCACGGGCCAGCCAGTGCTTACACTGCAACTCTGGTGCAAGAGCAGAACCAACTTAGACAGGATGCCACTAAACACACAGGGCATACTCACATTCACACACTTAGAGAGATTTGGAACTATGGGCCACTTTAGAGACACCCATTAATCTAACATTCATTTTTGGAATGCAGGATGAAATCGTAGCTCCCCGAGAAACCTGCGCAAACATGGGGAGTACATGTAAACTTCACTCATTAATTTTCTGGGTCGTACCACCTCCTTCTTGCTGTGAGACGACAACACTACTCAGTGCTGTTCAAATGTTGTTAAATTGAATTTTACTGTGTCTTAAAATTTTTTATATAGAATATTTTATAAGTTTGCAGTGTATACAAATCATGGTCATTGTGGAGTTATTGTATTGGTGGTGTAGAAGCCAGATTCTGCTTATCTCGGCACAGCTGAGAGGCAGTGCTTATACTCGACTAGCTTCTACAGAGAGAGCATGAGTAGCTCTGACATAAAAGCTCCTGGCCTGCCCTCAGAAAGCCAGGAAATGGAGCTCGTAGCAACTCTGATAACAAGGATCTGGCTTCAAACAGGGACAACTTCAAATACCTCTGTGCCTGTGTGTTTGTATGTATGACTGTGTGTGTGTGTGTGAGTGGCTGGAGTGACGGAGTGGCTGCCCTCTTCGTCTCTCCACCTAATGACACTCTATGTGGCTACAGCCAGCACATACATTCCAGTCGCTTTTGATGAAGTGAAATTTGCTCCACAAAAAAGCAGACAGCACATGCCATGGAGAATTCTCCAAAGGGAGGGAGATGAAAAGGGCAAAAGTACTGCCACAAAAATCAGAGCGCTGACAGAGTCTTATTCTTGTTCTGTAATTTAGTACATTAGGGCATCTCCAAATGACAGCTTTTTAATGCCTGTCTACAAGCTTGCTTGTTTAAGATACCTGTAGCTATTTCACATGCTTTCAAATGTATTTTGAGCAATGGAATAGTACGACCATGCCATACATCATGGTTTCATTCATGTCATAATGTAAAAAAAACAGAATACATCGACACATTACAATGGATACATTTTTACGCTTATGGTCCTTTGTTGTATTTTTATTGACCAGGTTCACTTCATTGTTATATATTCAGAGATGTTACAATGGTCTTAATTTCTCAGAAAAAATGTGTGATGCAATTATCTATCCTCTTATAGTATATATTTAGTTGGTGATATTATTTTCTCATTAGAATGTACCATACTAACTTATTGACATTAGACACCATTCATTAACTTTCTAGTAGAAACACTAATATGGGGACTGTATGTAAAATATTTTCAGTAAATACACACATGTAGACAATTTTCTATAATATTAACATACAATTAAACTTTTAAAACACCAATCAACCTAAAGCACATGTCTTTGGAATGCCTGAGCAATGCCAACTGTAACAATATAAAGCAAAATAGATAATTCCATTTTCTTTCACATTTTCATAGCACCTTCCTAACAGATCCAGTATTCATTCTGGGAATAATGCTTAGCATAATTCCAAAAGAGAAATTAAAGAAATATTCACACCAAAACTCCTAAAGGATAAAGGCAGCCTCTCCTTCCATATATTCTATTAATGCTGATCACTGCATGTAAAGCTGTGGCATAGGCTCTCTCCTTACCCGCTTCTGTGAAACCCCCATTTTAACACAATATGTGTGCCTCTTCTATCTGGAGAGAGGGCTTTCAGACTGCTCACACTTTAAGAGCATAGTATATGTCACTTGAATAAAAAATAAGGGCCACAATATATTTTTAACTATCATTGTCTCTTTACTTTTTACTAAGAAAAGCTGGAGAAGCAATGAGGGTCTTAATTTGATATTATTATGCAATACCTACAAGATTTCTAAGATAGAATGACACCGTTGTTAATTAAAGCATCATTAATAGTGTTTGTTTGTTTAAACTTTGATTGTGGATATGAGTGATATGAATTATATATGATTTTCAGTAATAGTGAACATTTATATTTGTCCTATAAATAAATAAAAGGAGGAATTAAAATAATGGTTGGTGATTTATAATGGTATGGGTGGTTTAAAAGAACTACCCATAAAGAAACTAAAGAAATGAATTTGTTTCATTATTTATTTTCATCCTAATTATTTAATTGGTTTAATTGGGTTGTTGTTATTGAATAGAATTTTTATTTAAAGTTTTAGAATGAAATACCATCACACTATTTCTACTTTGTCTTTTTGACATTTATTTATTATAACTGGACAAAATGAATGCATAGATAATTATTAATTTTGTAATTAATTAAATTATGTAAATATGCACCAGATGATTAAAAACACAAATGATAGAATGGTAGTTATATCTTCTTTAAAACTATTCTTTCTATGAAACTAATTTAGAAATATTACTCTGCATACGGATTTCATTTAGGTTTTCACCCTATTGGGATTGTGCTGGACTTTTCAGAAAAAAATATACTCCCTATTTGAGGGATTAAAGTAAGGTTGCAGTGAAAACACAGATCTATTTTTCTGAAGGTTTCGACCAAATACAGATGTCCCAAGGGGTCTGCATGGCAAAGTAAAATTAAGAAGAGCTTAAACTGTTCAATGGGCAGTAATGAGCTATCATTGCTCAAATTACACCAAGCACTGATTGCATTTAAAATAATGAAGAAAACAACATGATCAATCATCATCAAGTACAAGTGCCTTAGGGTTGGTGGCCAGGGCCTGACACTCACACTATGGTGTTGCTGTGGAGAAGAGGAACCAGTTACCTAGCACACATTAACAAGAACAAAATTTCTTTATGAGATTATAGTTCCAAATCAGATGTTACACCAGACACAGCATTATTAAAATAATTCTGTATGGCATGCCATCATCCACCATGCAATCACTTGCAAAATAAATGACAGATTGTGTCCCTGTGGCATTCCTGACTGTGTGTACATCAGTTTGCTAATGATAGTAAGGTTAATTAAAAAAAGTTTCTACATTTACTTTTTATACAGTCCTTTTTCCCCCTGAATTTCCCTGCAGAGGAATAAAATTATAAGAAAGCAAGCTACATTAAATAGCAAATTCATTGTCCCTACTTCGTTGAATAGGTATATAAATAAATATTCACACCACCATTACAATACACCTCTATATTGCAGACAGTCAGAGCAGCCTGACAAAATAGCTTAAAAAAATAACTTGTGTTATGCCATTGTCATTCATGCTATAGTTCAACAGCCAATAATTCTAATAAAATAAGGGAGTCACATAATGGAGCAATCCTAAGTAATATTAAGAAGAATATACAGATGGCGACTAGTGAAAATCCCTATGGTAATTAAGTGCTATTATGAGATGAATAATGTAGCTAATCACAAGAGGAGTTGGATCTGGGTGGGATGGTTATAAAGCAATTTTACAGGAGGGTTAAGGCACATTTCAGCAGAAATTACTTGCTGTTACAGCAAAAGGAGTTTTTAATCTTACAAGCTACATGACTATCTTTGGCATTTTATATCCTTTGTTTTAAAGGACCAGGACTTTTTTTAGCAGATAGAAAGCTGGTGCTGGCATTAGTGTGGATGAAAGCTTCTAAAGTTTCCCATCATCAATAATGAGGTCTCATTTACACAAATTACACTGAACGCTGATTAGGTATTATCTAACAGCAAGGGTCATCTTGATCAATCATCATCAGCATGCCAGGCGCCAATGGACATCAAAAGGTTAACCTACATTCACAGGGCACATGGCGATGTCAGCAAAAATCAGTACAGACAGGCCACCCCTCTGTCAATAGAGCAGATAGACAATTAAGTAATGATTAAAATAGCCGCGTACTGAAATCGATAAGAAAATGAGCAATCTCTGCATAATTTAAGAATGATTTGTTTACCAATCAATTTGAAAATAAGGCAATGCACATCACGCTAGCCCAGGGATGGGCAAACTTTGGCCCGACGGCCACATCTGGCCCGCAGAAGATTTGTAGAGATTTCCCAAATCAAATCATAATCAGTGTTGGGAATAACAGCAGACATGACGCATCACTACAACACAGCGACTTTTTGTGAGAGCGCACAATCTGCTTTTTACGAATTTTGTTTCTGAAGTGCACGGGGAAAGCAGTGGTGGTGAGAAAGATGAACACAAGACGAGCAAATCAAGACGAAGCACCTCGCAGCGTCTCACCCTTCCACAGTGCTTGTGCCTTGCAGCCCAAGCCCTGGTTTATTTGATTTAAAGGCATTATTTTTTCAGTTTTATACTTATTTTATAGCCAGTTGCAAAGTTTTTAAAAAGTTTTAAAACATCTAGTTTTTATTGTTCATCTACATAAATATATTGCAATTTATAGGTGTCTGTCAGGTATTCGGTTTATTTGTATTTATATGTAAAGTTATGGGTGTAGCTATATGCATCTGTTTAATTCCAAGTTTTCTGTTACTAGCCTATTGGTACTTCGTTTAGCGTTTAAGTCTAGTGTCTCTCTACATACAGTATATTGATAAATCCAACTGCTTTTAAATCTGTCTGATGGTTAATCAAATCTGATTTATTGTAGGTCCCACAAGCATACACAAATAAGTGTGTAGACATTCTCTTCTAGTGTCAGAGTGTCTGTTTGTCTGTGTAGTGTGAATTATAAATTTGTTCGCACATTGCTCTGCTTTAAGTTAGCTCAAGAACTAGATGAAGAGAGAAACAGTTGGCAAGCATATCATTTATGCACTGAAGTGCTAACGATGTCTGTGAGAGGAAATGAGTGATGTACATGTCTAAAAATAACCATGTGATCTGGAGTGGACATATTGCATGGAGTAATATGAAGAGTTATATGAGAGAATATTATGCTATGGTAATTTTAAAATAGTTTGTTCTTATCTGGGCTAATCAGAACTGAAAATGAGGGTCACTTGACGTTCACTCCCAGTCATGGAATGAATGGAAATATGTAATTTATTTTCAGCAATGTTTTCTGAGCAAAGAAATAAATACATTCCTAGACCCACATCTGCTATGTAGATATAACACTCTATGTATTTCAAGAACACACATGCATTGTTCATCTTATTTATTATTTTATAAGTAAATACAAGAATATGGAACAAAGAAATATTGCAATTCATATATAAGTAAATGGCCCCCACCAATCACAGTGCTGAGATTCTTGCTGATTTGAATAAGGAAATGAAAGGCCATACAATCTCTGCGCCTCCAGTGTTTGTCTACCACTTTAATACACTCAGCTGGAGTAAGAACATGTGTCACCTAATTTCTGAAATTATTTGCTCAGTCCTGGGAAAGAAGCAACTGCAAATATGAGAGCAGAATGAGAGCGCAGAAGGTCCTACAGAGGCCACCGTGCATATATTCCACAATACTCCCTAGAAAAAAAGGTTTAATTCTATTTGCTCCGTCGCGAATTTACTTTCATGGTATATTGTCAGCAAGCAAAAAGCCCTGGTATTGTTTTTGCTGTACTCATATCTGTATAACTCTCTTGTTCTTCTATTCAAAAAGCATCCATTGTGTAAGAAATGTAATCACTGTAAAATGATACCTCTGTAAGCAGTTTCAATCATTGTTTTGTTATTTTTTTTTTAAATCTAAATGGGAATCAAAGTTATGCTGATTGCGTTATGTAAAGGCCACTTGTCTCCTTCTGTTCCTTCCCTAATATCTTTGGATTGCTTGACAAGGTATTAAAGCATTTCTGTCTTGGATTACACTGAAAGTAGAGCAGTGTGCTCTTCATCATCACTAACTGGTATCAGATACGGAAGCTCCAAAACCCTTTAGTTGAAATTTGGAAATGATAATTTCATTAAAAACATGTTTTGAGCAGAGAAAATGGCATTATTGCCTAGTTATCTGTATTATGTCGTCCATAAGGCCTTTGATGTGTTCACAGTAACCGAAACACACCCTGTGATCTTTAGGGGCTTGGATGAGTAGATCACATCCAATTGAGACAAAAAATGCCCTTCATTTCAGACATAACAAAGCATATACTTGAGAAACCCTAGCATCAAACTGAGAGCAAAAAAGTAATAAGGCAGTGATGATTCCCGTTTCATTTTGTCAGAACCATCTGAACATATTAAGTAGATCTGGACTCAAGAGCAAGAGGATAAGGGCCAAAAGGACGTATAAAAATAAATAAAATGATAAGAACTTCAATGTTTATTATTATTGCTGTAACCTTCCTACGGGTTGTTTATCCTGATTTAGAATTATAATTTTCCATGCAGATATGGATGAAGACTTTTAGAATTTAGTTTTTTCTTTTTATTTCTGTAACATCAAACTTTAACACCTAAACAATAAAATAAAAGTCAAAATTTATAATAATATACTGTACTGCATAAATGTTTTTTTACAATAAACTTATTATACATACTGTTATAAACTAATAATACTGAAAGAAAGAAAGAAAGAAAGTGATACATTCTGCCACTGTGTCTGCACACAGCGGAATTGGCCCTCTGCATTTAACCCATCCGTGCAGTGAAA
>JAOUQT010000033.1:17894583-17906042 GCA_025769995.1 Xyliphius kryptos
ATGCGGGTCGGACGAGTGCAGGGAATGTTGGTCGGACGGGCGATGCGGGTCGGACGGGGACGGGGGATGCAGGTCGGACGGGCGATGCGGGTCAGACGGGGACGGGGATGCGGGTCGAACGGGGACGGGCGATGCGGGTCGGACGGGGACGGGGATGCGGGTCGAACGGGGACGGGCGATGGGGGTCGGACGGGGACGGGCGATGCGGGTCACCGTGACCCTTGTAGAGAATTAAGTTAAAGATAATGAATGAATAAAGTCCTGGATTCTCTGATTTGAAGCTCTACACCGAGGGGACAAAACTATTAGGACAGTGTCCATTTTTATCTGCGTGAAACCAAATCAGCGTGGCCTCTCAAAGATGTTTCTCATTCTTCCATAATTCATCACTAGATGCTCGCTATCATGTGGATCCAGCCTTTGGAGTAGAACATCTTGAAAGTCTTGATGCTGCGAACGCACCGGAGACCCCGGTTCTCCACATCTGTTTAATCGTGCACAGTGCAGTTTCTCGCCCGAAGCCACTATTTCATTCTTCTCTCCTTCAGGAGCCTTTTCAGGTCTACATGTGTCAGCAGCACACCGGTGCCCTCTGTCTGATGGAGTGTTGCTCTGTTACTCAGAGGTCTACGGCAATATGTTGTTACAGCTGCCTACAAACCGAACACACTTTTACTCGGGTTGGAGCTATCTGTACTCGGAATGGGTGGGGCCTAATCAGAAAGTGGGCGTGGCATAACCCGAAAGATTTTGATGTTTAACATGAAGTAGGTGGGGCTTAAAGCGGTATTTATTTTAAGTCTGAAATTAATATGGATCTGTGTGTGTGTGTGTGTGTGTGTGTGTCGGTTTGTGGGTGTGTGTCTGTGTGTGTGTCCCTGTGTGTTTGTGTGTATGTTCCTGTGTGTTTGTGTGTATGTGTCTGTGTGTGTCTGTGTGTGTGTCTGTGTGTGTGTGTGTGTGTGTGTCTGTGTGTGTGTGTGTGTGTGTGTGTGTGTGTGTGTGTGTGTGTGTGTGTGTGTGAATCAGAAAAAAATAGTAAGGCCATACTGCACTCATTCAAATCTAACTTTGTTCCCCAAACTGGAAGATTGGATTTTCTTTATTAAATTATCTCTCTTGTTCACACTCTCAAGGGGGCCATTGGCTAGAGGCAGTAAAAGAAGCAGAAGGGGGAGGTCGTGGAAAAAAAAGCAAAGTCTGCTTGTTGGATGTAAGACTGGCATAATACTGGTTTGAGAAGGAGAATGAAATGTTTTGTTCTGACAGTGCCCTTCTGTACGAAAGAGTGCATTTGGTCTGTCTTAAAAAAGGGGATTGCATCTCTTTTTTTCTTTACCTCTCTCTCTCTCTTTCTCTCTCTCTCTCATGTGAGACTCTGTTGTGTGCCAGCATCAGGCCCAGAGCTTCTCACCGCACTGGGCCTTTGATGTAGCCCCACTGCGTTGCACCCCCTCCTGCATTTTGATTGGTGAATGGCAACCGGGGCAGCCGGGGCATCGTGGGATTGGAGCGGGGATGAAAGCAGGCAGGGCAGCAAAAGGGCACCTACACACAGAGTCTGGCCTGTGCCTCCAGCTCCAGCCATAACGGGCTCCTCTGACCGTGTTGTGAACCCCACAGTTAGGCTCCATCACACGGCCGCTGTAACCTCTCTCTATTCCTGTGTTACAATCTTTCTCTCTGCTTTCTCCCTTTGTTTATTTTTTTTTTCTTTTTTACTGCATGTTATTGACCATTTTGAGAGCTCATATATATGAATAAGCCAGGCGGATGTGAACAATGTGGTACCTGCTTTATAGAGGTTCAAAAAAAATGCCCTTGTAAAAAAAAAAAAGTGGGGCTTTGTTTGATTCTCCATTACAATCTATGTTTATATATTTACAATGAAAGTGAATATCCAGATTTCTTGTCACATTAAATCAGTATTCATTTAATGTGAAGCAATTGAAAACCAGCCAACATCTGTCAGATTCTAACTTGAGCTCCGTGGGAATTCGATTAACCATTAAATGGTGCATTATGTTACCCCTGTTAGGGACATTTAGTGTTGCCAGAAGGTCAAAAAAACTAGTCTTCTCTTTTATTGAGTTGTCTAAGCAATAAGGGGTCTGTTTTAGCACAGCTGTATGCCAAGAAAGGCTGAACCATCTCAAGGCTTCTTTTTGTTACCACCTACTTCTCATCCAGAAATATGAGAAATTCTGGCTCAAACTAGTAGCCCACAGTTTGTGAAAGAATGTTTATTTTTGTCTGTGTTGAATAAAATGTGTTATGATAGCTTAATTCTGACCCAATAGTCATTAATGGGTCGATATTTAGACAGACTTATTTGCTTTCCAAATAGGATCCATTAAAACTTTAATCCCAGAGCACTAAATGAATGGGTTGTTTAAGCAAATTATAGAGTGGGCTAGCTCATACATGAATAGCTTACTCTTGGAGCGCTAATAAGCTCAGCAAATGAAAGCAGAGAACTCAAGTGAACACCTTGGTGACATGCGACAATGCACAACCCAGCTACTTCACGATCAACATGGCAGGCTTTGGTCCAAAACAGCAATAATTTTGTCTCTATAAGAGGTCACGCCCCAGCTCTCACAAGGTGCTAGGCCTGACTCTGAAACAGCCATTCATAATTAAGATCTTTCCTTTGGTTGTACTGCTTTCTAAGGGCAGAGAGCTTAAGCTGACCCTGTGTAAATGCAGTTGTCACAGAGGTGACCTGCCTGTAAATGAGGGTTACGTTTCAGGTAGTAAGAGGTCATGCTAGGTCAAATAGGTTGGCTGTCTTTGTAGTTCTGGACAGCAGACTCTTTCACTCCCTCAGCAGAAACGTGCTTTCGATTGGGTTAGCGCCGATAAGGGGCCGAGTAACAGGGGTCACCTCATCGTGCTGAGCTGTGAAATGTGACAGGCAGTGAGAGTCATGCCAATCGAACCAGTAGGTATGTGTACTATCGGTCAAAACAGAGCATCAGCATTCAGAAAACGTACCTCATGCTGCAGCTTTTACAAAAGACACTTTAAACTAAATTGAACAAAGTTAACAAAAAGAAGTCTGGAGTAAGTAACTGTTGTAGGAGTCAGGTTTGATTACTTACTGTTTTTAAAGATGTTGCACCCTTAGTCTGTTTGAAAAGTGGCTATGAATACATAATACACATTTGAGTATCAAGTATTGTATTACTGAGTAAAATAATTACAAAGTTAAGATGTAATTAACTGGATTAGCTGAACAATTAGCATTTAATTTGAACACATATATATTCTATTAATTTTTGGTTTCTAACTTGGTCCATCACTTTAATTTTTATACCCACACTTCCTCATCTCATTGTCTTCCTCAAAATCCTATACACAATAATGTTTTAGGCACTGGTCAAAACACCCAATCCATCGCTGGGCACCCACTTACTCACACAAACACATGTACACTATATAGGTAAATCCATGTTTTTGTGTTGTGGGAGTGCACCGTGGAACCCAGAGAAAACCCACTTAGTCAAGAGGGGACATGGAATCTCCATCCAGATTGGAATTCAAACCTAGATTCCAAGCGCTGAGAGGCGAACATGCTAACCACTAAGCCACCGTGCCTCCATACTTTATTTGATTTGATGTAATGCTTTCTACTTTGTTCACTTGAGTTTTGCAGCAGCTTGTGTGTTTGGAGTGTGTGGGGAGAATTCAGACTCATAGATCAGGGCATGTGCAGCTTACATACCATGAGTAGTGCCAGACCAAAGTTCAGATGTACACATGACCCCAAACATACAGCAGCGGGAAAGCTGCTTTTACTAGGTTTACTTCAGTGAGTGTCCAAACCTTAGACAAAAGAAAAGAAAACAAAAACAAAAGGGGACTTGCCGATTTAGTCCCACAACTGGTCTATGGAGACAGCCCTTTGTTTATCCAGAGACTTCTTAGTTACGTCACTTGCACCAATGGGAAGCAGGCATGGATGACCTTTGACTTCTTTCACTGGTGGCTTACCACTTGCGACTTGCTGTTCATTAGCAGATTCATCAAGAATTATGGTGCCTGATGGAAAGTGGAGTGACAGTACACATGCCCATCTCCCCTTCCGCTCCTTGTACGGTCAGCAACATGGCCAGATAAAATGTTTGGGGTGGTAGCTCACTGGTTAGGGTGTTGGACAATTAATCTGAAGCTTGTTGGTTCAAATCCCGGGTCCACTGAAGTTACCAATGTGGGTCCTTAAGCAATTATCTTGACTCTAATTACTCCAGGGCTGCTATCAACCCTGTTCAAGTTGGGATATTTAAGTAAGTCGCGTTGGATAAAAACACCAGCTAAAGGACGAATTGCAAATGTCAGCTAAATGACCAAATGGTTGGTCTCCAATACACAATCAGCTTAGACACTAATGCAGTAGCCATGCATGGTAAAATATTGTTCAAAAGAGCAGTCCACCAATTAAATGACTTATAATGCAATGTCCCAGCATTTTCACTGTATATTTTTAAAGTGAGATGTGGGAACAGATCAGCTTTAGATGCACCTGCAGGAGTAGTGAAGTACAGGCACATCAGTACACAGCCCACCACTATACGTAAAGTGTGACCAGAGTGAGTACAATAATGCAATGGCCCTGGATCAATGGAGGTTAAAGTCAGGCGAAAGCACAAAAGGCATTTTCTGACAAGACACAAATAGACAAATATTTACAATAGCTCCACATTATTTTTTAAATCTAGTTGAATATTCGTTTATACATATATGTATGTATAACATGTAAACAATGAATGATTTTTAAAATGATAATAAAAATGATTTATTGATTGAATGTCCTTTCTCAAGGGCCCAGACTGGCATCTTGACGGACATCGGAGGAAAAACCTCAACCCTGAGATCAATAGCCCAAAACCCTAACTACAGAAAAGCTATTGTGCAAGGGAGCAACTCTGACTCAACAAAAAAAGCCAAAAGAGCAGCTGAGAAAGAAAAATCTGTGCACAAAAAAAATCATTACCATTCCGGTTTATAGTGGAGCACTAAATAAGGTGAAATCACATCTCATCTCATTATGTTTTACGTAGTCCTATATTATGGACTGGGGTTTCCAATGCCCATCCAGGGAATAACATTTTGGTGCAGAGCAAATACACCCAGGACATAAGTTCCAATTCACAGCAAGACACACACTCACTCGCACAGACACACACGATGGGCAATTTAAAGTAGTTTTCCTTGAATCCCTGTTTTTGCACAGTGGAAAACCGGAGAATCCATGGAAAACCCATGCAGACACAGGAAGAACATTAAAACTGGATTCCTATTGTTGAGAGGCGGACATCTAACCACTACGCCATCGTTCCACACCAAAATAAAAAAAATATAAAAACCAAACATTGGTCAACATTCTGACAACAGCATTTTCAGTCAAGTGCCATGTTGTTTGAAAAAGACAATATACTGTATACAGGTTTGCATTGAAGCTCCAGTTTCTTGGGGCTCAAAGACGGGTGAATTAGTTTAGTAGTTTGTGAATTTGGCTGTATGGTATATGGTATAATAAGGTGCTTTTTCTTCCAATAATGAGTGCTGGGTTAGGCTCCAGCACTACCTGCAACTTCTCTGAGGATAATCAGCTTAGACATTCTGTAAATTATAACTTTAAATTAAAGGTTAAGTGTGGCGTACTCCACATTTTATTAATAATCAAAACATTCCTCATGGTTGTGTTTTCAAATGATGTGTGAATTTTGGTAGACTTATGGTCAAGTGACTGAGTGGATAGCTGGATTATTTTCCCAGCATTCCCTAATTTGTCCATGTACTTCTCTGTTTCTCTTTTTCTCTTTTGGATTGCATGTGCAAAATAGTTTGAAAAAGGATGTGTAAAAGTCCTGCACTCATGGTCGAGCCCTCAGACTCTAAGAGCACAGTGTCAGGGCAGATGCAGCACTCATTCCAAAATCCCAGAGGCCGTGCCTGGCTCAGTGAAGCCCACATTATCTCAGACATGGCACTCTGAGAGGAATGAAGCACATAAGCTAGCATGCACGCTACATCAAGAGCTTTATTAAACTTAGATCAATGAATGTCCACATTCTCCTGGAGTGCCAATGCTGTCTGAGCAAATACTATACCTTGTGGGAACCAGGAGTCAGTGATAGGCCTGGCTAAGGTTTAATGTATTAAAGGACTGTACGTGTTCACTGTACGTGTTTAAAACAAGTTCAAGTTCATCTTCTTTACATTGTGCTTTTTATTAAATAGTGCATTGTCTCAAATAAGGAAATTGTACTAAGCCTAAACGGTTTGTTTGTGAGGAAAAAAAAAACTTGTACGGACCGAGGCATGGCAAGATTTTAAGTAAATTGTTACTATAAGTATTTTTTTAATTTTATTTTTAATGTTTTAAGTTGGAGAAAAGGTGTTTTGGGTTTTTTTGACGATACAGTTGGAAGCTTAGTATGCACTACACTACAGACCCATCTTAAAAGTTGTTAGCAGTAAAATTCTATGCTTCCGAGTACAAAAAGCATAAATTACCATACATTTACCCCAGAATACTGTCCCTTATATCATCTCATTCAAACAAAAATAAATAAAAGAATGTGCTTTTTAGAAAAGCATTGAGGTTTGCAGGGATTTACAATTAAGCATGCTTTAAAACAGTTTACACTAAGCCTTCAATGATGCGTTATTAAACGATTATCTAAAATATTTCTAAGTGGTTATTCTTTGAAAGTCTTTCATTAAACTATTTTCAGCATTCTATGATTTTCAATTGGGCTGCGATTGGATTTGGAGCATTGTGCAGCTCAATGAGCTTATCAAGAGGCCTTATATTGGAGGCTGGAAATAAAGCAAAATACAATTACTGTAAGACGGTGTAATGAAATAATCAAAGTTTAGCCATGTACATTGGTGTGCGGTTTCAGGAAAAAAAAAATCATTGATTTCCTTTTATTACATGGCCTTTTTAAGAGCGAATTGAGCTGAATGAAAATATTTTCCCCCTGAAAGCATTGGAAAAAGCAAAAGGGAAGGAAAGGAAAATCAATGGTAATGTCTTAGGTGATTTTGTCCCCAAACTACCTATTATGAAGGGTCTCGTCTATCGTCTGACGTTAACTAGGTGTAGCAAATAGTTTTCACCAGAATTCAAGCATCGAGGATCCTTAATTTTTTTAACCTTGTCGTTATGTGTCTTTCCAAGCCCGTGCCCTTTTAAATGGCTAGTTTAATCGGATGTACAAAAATACCTTAAGAGCTGACACGACAGACGAAGGATTTCAAATAAAAAAGCCTGATTGGAAAAAGGACACAGCTATGCGACTCATTTCTAAACTTATGAACGCGAATGACGATCAGAGCAGAGCTCTAAGTGGCTCAAAGCAAGTGAGCCACAACAGTCTGGGCCCCCACCATCTTGTTTACATGATTCCTGCCTCTTCTCTTTTATCAGAGCCACCTTGACTCCTTGAAGATCATGAGATCAGGAAAGAGAGAGAGCAGGATCACAACTTTGGCCCTATTGTTTAACAGCTCCTGTATACAGAGGGACATGACAAAATTATTCTGAAGAGCAGGAGGCGCACGGCAGGCACAGCGACCTTGAACTGCACTCCTTTAGCTGAATCTCTTCCAATTAGAGCACTGTATATTTTCCCTAATAGCAGCTGATGAGGCAGGCTGTATGAGGCAGCACGCCCCGGCCCAGCGTTGCTACGCAGCAAGATGGCTGCTTAGCAGCGGAGGAGCGCTGGGGGATAGGTGAACAGAGAGCTTTAATTTGATAGGGTTAGAATCCTGCAGGCTTCAGGGTCGTGGGTCATCACAAGCTCGTCTCACGCTGAATATGAAGAAATCTGAAGTAAATTGCTTACATCTGCTGCTGGTGGCTTGGGGCTGGCTGTGATTGGTTCCCAGAGGTGGGTGATAGCTTGCAATGGTGAGGTAAAGGGGGTCTAGGTGTAAGGGAAGCTTGTAATTTGAGTAATGCAGCATTAATAGATGTTATAAACATCTTTTAAGATGCTTTTGGGAGAAGTAGCTTGCAAAGCTGAAAGACTTGTAATGTATGTTGTTTACTTCGTGCCCTTCTCTATTAAATTTGTAATTCTTTAAATCTTGGCACTTCTTTTGTTCCTTCTGATTTGTTGTGTTCAGCTCTTGCAATACACCAACCTCTAGCACAACAAGTCTAACAACTGCGTCCTCCTTTACATATGATGCCAGCAACCCACATTTTTTCCTGAACTGCTGCTTATGCAGTGTCTAGGGCATAACACACAGAGCAAATAGCTTCTTTACCCTTTTGTACACATGGTCTAAGACTGTGATTGAAGATTGCCACTGTGATTGATATAAAAAGATCCAGTGCCACCTCTCTCAGTTTGAGGGAATTGCCAATTTATTCCCCCTGGGTTTTGCTGTAGGATCATCGGGATTCAAATAAATCATAAAGCAAATTATTTGTTGTTGCATTACAAAAATAGTGTTTTTTTTAAAAGGGATTTGACAAAAACAATAATTGTGAATGGGCCTTTTGCACGTTTGCTTCTCTGAAGATCGCTGAAGATCCAGGTTTGAATCTCAATCTGGGTGGAATTTCCATCTTCTCCCCATGTCCAATCTAGTTTTTTTTTCTCAGATTCCCCATCTAAAATTGCCTCATACAATGTATGTTTGTGTGGATTAGTGTGTGCCCACCAATGAAGTTGCCCCCTGTCCTGGGTGTATCTGCTCAATCTGCTCATGAGATCAAGTGGCCAAAGGGTGTGCAACCAAATATTGAGCAGGGGTGCCTTTATTAATGCACATGCCATTTTTTTAGTTTCTTCTTTAAAATGACTACATGTAAGCTAAAAAAAAACAATGTTCTTCGTTATGTAACTTTGGACCTACAATTAAAAAATCATGATAATGAAGATATTCTACGAGTTATGCAATAAATGAAGGTGTGCCAATAATGGTGAGACAACACATTACACTGGTTGCTGTACTAAGTAAATACTTTTAGTGTCTGAGTTGGATTTTGACCTATTTAAAATATGTTATAGTGTCAAGTACCCAGATCTACATGTGTGTAGAGCTCCTTCATCTTCATTATCTTAGTCAAACAAGCAAGAGGATAATACAGTTTTTGAAATTGTGGAATGTTTTGTTTTTTTTGGTTTAGGACTGCATCAAAAGTTGTCCAGGACTGCTGCCATCTTCTTTATTATCATTGCTTTGAGTGAGTTAAGACGTAATCCTTTAGTGGCCCGCTTGACCAGTTTAATAGGCACTTTGCCTCTCTTTTCTGGACAAAAGAGTCTAGAGCCTTTTTTGCACATATTGAAAAACCTGAGCCTCTTCAGGCTATGTCTGCTCTAACATGTTTTTTTGTTTTATTTTATGCTTAGACCACGTTTTTTACTTTGGAGGTTTCGACCTTTTTCAGTTAAAATATTTTTAATAAAGATAAGATTAAACACATAGACATTTGATAGATAAAAACATTAAATCATTGTGGGTTTTATTCAGCAATGCAGTCAATAAGTGTCTTTAAAATCTTTGTCTAATAATTGGTTTTATTTTTAGTAACTAAGCTCCTAACTGTGAAATAGATATTAGTAGCAACTGAAATTGCCTACAACTATCTGACAATTGGCAAAATGAAATATGCATGATGGCCAAATATGTAATGAGCATTAAACTGTAATGACACTAAGTTTCAAAAGTGTCAAAATTACATACTAATTAAGTTAAAAGTAAAAATAAGTTACATATTGGAATAAGTGACTGCAGCACATTGTGTTGTCCAATTATTTAATTGGCCATTTACCCAAAAAAAAAATGGAATAAAGTGGATGGTAATCTTTCATCTAGATAGTACAGTGGTGCTTCAAATTTTGTGCACACATCTCAAATGTGGCCCATTGACTTAGTGGTTAGAACATTCCCCTATTAGTGCTGAGGTTCAAATCCCATGTTTTTCCCATGTCTGCTCTTGATTTCTCCCACAGTCCAAAAAAACGGATTCAATTGGTTGTGGGCGGGACGGTGGCTTAGTGCTTAGCACGTTTGCCTCTCAGCGCTGGGAGTTCCCGGTTCGAATCTGGATCTGGGTGGAGTTTCCATGTTCTCCCCGCGTCCTTGTGGGTTTTCTCCAGGTTCTCCGGTTTCCTCCCACTTTCCAAAAACATGGATTCCAGGCAAATTAAATGCTTTAAATTACCCTGTATAGTGTGTGTTCATATGTGTGGATGTGTGGGTGAGTGTGTGCCCAATGATAGATTGGCACCCTGTCCTGGATGTATCTGCCCAGCGCCCAAGATGTTCTCTATGTTGCCTATTAAATGACAGTCAATGAGTAAATACCCAATCCTCTAAGGGAACAGCACCATTATTGACAGGTCTCAATAGTCAATAGTTTATCTAATATGATATAGCTGTAAAGAAACTCCTAATCTGTCTTTTCTTACAATAAAGTGCTCACTAGTCTATGACAGCAAATAACTTAAATCCACATGACTCATGCATTTAAGAAAGTCAGTGTCAGACGACATTCCCTGTTAAGTGGAGAATTTACTCATACCTCCCTGCAGGCCAGAATTTGACACATGTATTATCACTTAAGTTGTGTTAAGGAGTTGTCTTTATTTACCCCCTGCTAATGTGCCATGTCTGTCTACACAGCAACCTCTACATTTGACTAAACAAAAACACAAACCGGATGTCTGGCCGACTAATCTGATTTAGAAATAAGGTGAAACAGAGACTCTGTTAGCGCTGGCACATGTTATCACGTTCTAGCCACGGCTCAGAGGGTATCCTTTTCCCAATCAAAACAAGCACTGCAAGACATTATTGCATTACATTACCATTTTGACACACATAACATGATATGGTCCAGATTTGGAACAGACATTAGTACTGTCGCACACCCATTAGTCTTAGTCTGACTGCTGCTTCAGTGTGTCCCAGCATTTATCGACACATTATGTCACCATGATGACAGTAATACATGGTGACTTTGATCTTCTCTCTGACAGGTCTCTTGATTCGAAAGCTAGTATAAAATCTCGCTATAATACGCCGTCAGGATGATGGACGACCCTTTGCTTTATGGTTTGGTTTGGTTCGGAAAAGAAACGGGATTTCGGTAACACTTTTTATGAATACAGTATTCGTAATGCATTACAAGTGCGTTCATTAAACTTTCTAAATAATTCATTTACATAATGATGTTCATAATCACAGTAATAAATTGTTATAATTATGACAAGCCATTGTAATAATGCGTTACAATACAGGATTCTTTGGATTTGTAGACAGTCTTTCTTAATACAATTTGATGTTCACTTTACTAGAATTCTGTTAGTCATCATGTCATCATGTACTAATATAAATGCAGTATCCTTTATTCATTCATTCATTCATTCATTCATTATCTTCCGCTTATTCCTTTATGAGGGTCGCGGGGGGGTTCCCCATGC
>JAOUQT010000033.1:17907588-17929578 GCA_025769995.1 Xyliphius kryptos
ACCAACAGGTTATTTGGCAATTTCGGGCCTTTTGCGGGCCTTTGGCCAAACCCGAACTGCATAAATCATTGTTTTTATGAGTGAAAAAAAGGTGAGGTCGAGTCCTCTTCTGGCACCATTTTCTTGTATTGTCGAAGCACTTACATGACCCTGCCTTAAACATGGGGCCATGGTAATAGAAATATCAGAAGGTCAACTGGGGGTTAGTCAGTTTCCCTCCACAGGAAATGAGCTTTTGCCAGGCTGTGTTCCCAAAGTAATGAGCAACGCTGCTATGTTTAATCTTTGCTAATATAGTTAAAATAACTGGATGAATTATTAAAAACAAGAAAATAAGGCTACATGTCCTGCAGACCACAGCAATGTAGGCTATCACACTGATTTCTTTTATTTGAGGTCTACATATATATATATATCATTTCATAACATTTTCTTTGCAGTGTAATTAAAACAGTGTGTGTCTTTCCTTTTTTTATATTTGAAATGTTTTAAATGAAGATGCTTGTTTATAACTGTGTAGTAAAAGATAAATAGGAAGTCATAACATGCACATATCTGTACTGTGAAGCCTGTGACTGGAACACAAGGCACAAATTGTCTTTGTTCAGGATGCTAGCTGACTCAGCAAAAGCTACAGTTCACATTGCTAATAAACTCTGTTCCAAATTTCCCTGCTAAAGCTTGGCATTAGAGAGGTAACACCAATGGAAAGAATAGCTTAAGGCATGAAGAGGTTCTGTTCATCTCACTTATTTGCATGCGCCAAATACAGCACTATATCTAATAAATGAATAAGTGGAAATATTTTGCCAATATCATGTTCATATTTATTCATATGATGTTAATTTCATCCAATTATTTCCAACTTTGAACATTGCTATTAAGTTTGTAAATATAAAACCAGAGAAGAATTTCAGAGACATGCTGACTGCTATGCAATCTAAGGCTTAATTGCTGCCATGGGTTTTATTCACTGTTAATTGATCCTTGTTGTAATTAATGTGAAAAGAGAAGGATGTGTCCCAGGTCATGTTACTCATCCCCTCTGTCTAAAAGTAAGAAAATGATGTTTTAAGATTTTATTTTGACATGTGTGTGTTGTATATGTTCTGATTTCCTTAGCTAGTTTTTTTTTGCATCCAAGGGCTGTATGGCTTTAATAACAATTGCGTGGGTTATTCTAACACCAAGCTTCAGAGTCAGATTCGTTCTGTATTCATTCTGTATTTGTCTGTATTCGAGTATTCATTCTCTCTGTCTCATATCTACAGAAACACATTTAGCGCACATGTGTTCAAAGCTTTGTTCATTTATCGCTCCAAATCATATTCCAAGTTTCAGGTCATAATTACGTAAATGACCAACTGCATTTTTCTTTATAATTATTAATATTTCTGGAATATAAAAATTCAACATCTTGTCCCATGACTTGCTGACACTGACTACTCTCAATTTTTATTTTATGACTGATTTAACAGTTAGCAGAAGTTGAAACTAAAGTCAGAGTTGAAAAGTGAACATGGAAGTGTCTGTGTGTCTAATTAAATGTGAGGATGCTCCTACCTGATCCTGCCAAGTGAGCACTATTCTTGCTTTTTCTGTGGTGCCACACTGCCACCTACTGATGATAGATATCAACTCAGTGCATTTTACTGAAGGGGAATGATGTGTGAGAGAAACTAGCAGTTAATGATTTTGGCTTAGGATATCCAGCATAGCAACATAGCATTTGTGAGTAAATACAAAATAATACAGAATAGAACAGCTGACGAAAATGAGGGCTATTGGGAATTTTTTATCTTGTAGGGTCTTCTAGCCGTGGAATAAGTTTTCACTAAAACAGAGTATGTTGTAGAGGCCACAGACAGAAAGGATGAGTGAAGGGCCAAAGTATTCCAGAGTCTTCTCCTCCCACGTCCTGAGAAGTGGCTATAAGAAAGTTTTGGCCAGGCCACCTACACAGAACTTCTTACATTTGTTCCACGACCAACCTTACTTACTTTTCTATAAACTTATCCATATCTATTTTAGATCACGCCAGCCTGCTTCCCCATGGCTCAGTTTTAGCTGCCTCTCTGTCTAAGAAACTTCAGCATTTGATAGTTTTTTCGTGTAATTTTTTTTATATCCTCATGTATATACATGTATGATTTTCTTCAAGCATATAAAATCAAACTCTGAGCAAACACAATATTAATATAATTTAATAAAATAAAGTTATTTAAAGACAAGTAATGGATTACAAAATGTTTCATCTGTTTAATCACATTTTAAATAATATTGTATTAAACATGACCATAAAATGAATCCTATTTTACAAATTTAAGATTTTAAAAAAGTATATGAGATTATTTAAAAATATGAAGATGATGCCATTACAAATATACATACATATAATAGTATTGAGTATTTAATTTCTGAAATTAAATTTTGATTATATCCTTAAAATTACTGCCTATTATTTTTCACATATACATCAATATCTACATATTACTATGTATACATGTATTTTACAAATGAGTCAATTATTTTTTTGGGATTTCTTATATTCTCTCTATACATGTGTATTACTAGCAGTAAACAGACTTCTACTATTAGTGGCACTGAATATCACTGTAAAAAAAGTTAAATAGCCCTAACTTGCTGACCTGCTTTCCCACTTTTCTTGTTTTTCACAGGCATCGCAAGAGATGCCTATCTCCCAGCCCCAGTACCCTGATCAGGGACCTGCCTATCTTTGATTGTTTTAGTTGATTATGCACTCTTTTTTTCGGGCCAGCTGTTTCTGCTCTGCTTGACAATGCCCTTCAGGTCAGGTATAAGAGTAAAAATGGGGTTGTCGCTTTCTGTCATCCTCAGAGATGTTCCATTACCACGCATAATTCTGTCCATCAAACTTGCTAGTGTGCAACATATAGAGGAGAGTGCATGAACAGTGTAGTGATTTATATGCTTTATATTAAAATTTTTTCTTGCTTCTTGATTACTGGCATCTGTATGCTGAAGTGGCAAACAAAGCTGGGTTGATGAGAAGGACAAGTGGTTCACAGAAACGTGAAAGAAGCATAACTATGTTCATGTTTTTAATATAGACATAGAGAGTCAATTGATTTTTGTTTCCAAAAATTTTTGGATTTTTATTTTTCACTCCTACATATTGTCACCTTTCTAAAATAATGGCCTAAGTCATTTTTTCAGGTTTTTAATTTAAATATTATTTATGCTGATTACAATTCACTCTTTACATAGACCATTTCATTACAGGGATAGAATCACAAGATCTGTTAAACTAAGGACATGTTTTTTTTTTATCACCAGACAATCACTTGCCTTATTCCATAAAGAGCACCATTATGGAAAAGTAAAAAAATTGGATTTAATTAAAAGCCTTAAATCTAGAATTGGTCTGCAAATAATACTGGCAATATACTTAAATAACATTATTTAAGTATACATTACTGAGCAGTTCATTATTTGAATGAGTTGTATTCTTCATTAAGCCTCAAATGCATGCTGCATGACAAAGCACTTTGTTGAAAAAAACCACAAGATGTCATCCGGCTTGTTCTTTGGGTATAAAAACATCTTGCATTAACTTCACGGTTATATAAATGTATTACTATAGTTTCTCTGAATTTCTCTGAATTGCAATGAGCTGAACAGAAAGTCTTAGGCACATGTAAAGACATGCTGTAAAGCAAAGATTCCTTAAATAATACATATGCATAATTATATAAAAAAACACTATAAAGTAATCAAATAAAAGTCAGTAATAAAATAAAGGTCAGAAATAAAATGAAGGTCATTATTTGCTGTACCTTTTCTTTAAACCGTGTTATAAGGTATAGTGTGTGCAGTTAAGGTACACTACAGTTTTCTAGAGTCTTTGACTTATATTTGCTCATTTCTATTATGTAATATCTTTTTTTCTGACTTACAAATATTTTGTGTATTTTTTTGGGGAAAATTAATGTTTGGAACTAATTATGTTCTGTACTATATTGATTTGATTTAATGAAAAATCATTTCTAAAAATATAAAAAAATAGGGTGCTTAAACAGTAATGTACAATACACATGCAAATGTTCAACTGCCATCAACACCCCCAGCTTGAGTTAAGATTTATATACATTTAAATGTCTTTGTTCATATGCTTTGGTACAAATGTCCCTTATTAAAAACACTTTAGAAATAAAATTGAATTGAATAGATTTTTACCCCCCTTCATTTCTTTGTTTAACCCTCTTGTATAAAATGACTCATCCTGTAACTGTAATGATTGCTGATAATTTGAGTGATAATTGTAATAACAACTAACCAGCTCCTATCAGCTGGGGTTTTAACCACAGCGGGTCCCCAAAGTGGTAGCCTTTATCTTGAGCAAAGAGCAAGCAAGCTTCCCGCAAGCACCTAGCAGATAGCTTAGCAAACCAAACACATGCTCTTAATTCCCTTTGACAGTCTGGGGATGCTTGACTACATGCTTAAGCCTTGGCTTTCTCAAATTGCATGTGGTTTTAAAGTGACAAAAAAGGAAGCAGTGACAGCTCTTTAGCTTTGACTGACAACTCTTGTCAGCATTTCACTGTGGGTAAGAGGCACCTGCTCAGGCCTAGGCTATTAGTATAGATATAATTAAGCAAGGGAGAGGAAAAAAGAAAACTAACAAATAAAAGTACTAGTACTATATTGTGAAATATATCAAGATTAAAGCTAATATTCATTGTTATCAACATGTATTTTTATTTGAAGTTTGTCTATAAATGAAGAATTTCACAGAAGGGTTATAAAGCATAGTGAAGAAAGCTGGCAGGCCCTGCAGTGTGTTTGTGTGTGACCAGAGAATGTGAGAATCTGAATGTAAAGACCACAGACAGAGAGTCTTCAGGCCATGCTTGGATGAATCCTTGGTCCTCTGCCATCTACATGGGAGGTGGCTTATTCAGAGGCCATAGGCAAAGAGCTTCTGATTGAAACGTTGATGGAACAACAAAAGTGGGTGACCAGGATGGTGCTTTTTCTGCACACACTTTCAACACAGAACATACAGGCAAAATGAAGAAGGAAAGAAGAAACACAGTGAGCTAAAGAACGGCCCTTTCATTCAGAAGAAGGGGAATCAAATGAAAGCCTAGACATGAGGTCCACAGGTCAGCAAGCAGGTGGGAGAGAGAGGCAGTGATAGAGCAAGTGAGGAAAAGCAGGGAAACATTACATCTGGGCTGAATTAGAAATAAGTGTGAGAGGATTTGACAATCAGATCTGCTTTCTGAAAGTAAGTACAGGTTATTGGAGGGGGATTAAGCAGCAAGCTCTGAGTAGTAGGTTTCCAGTAAAAAGAACGCCTAAAATCTCTGCCTAACTCAATGCACATGTCTGAAAACCATATTATTTTCTGACATATTTACAAAGCAAATTAGCATAATAGAAGTGTGAATGCTGTCCGAGAATCCAAATATAATATGTTGGAACCACACAGGTAAGCAGAATTGTACTTCTGCCGAAAATATGTCATTATTTTGTTATGCACGTTTTATTCCCAAGAAGGCCATCATATTTTACAAATCTGCCATAATTTGTAGTGACTTGGTCTCAATACATTTTGCAAGATTTAAACTTTAAAAGTGCACATGCAGAAATTTTTACAGCTTGTGATTACTTCCAAGAGCTTTAAATAGAAAAAAAAATGTTTCTTGACTGTAAAAATTGTGCATTGAAAGACTGAACGATTATTACTGCATGCCATTTGCCTGGAATTTATTATTACATTTATGAAATAACAGGTAGGAAATTGAGATATTTTCATACTGGCGCGTTTATTTTAAACTGTTTTATTGTGTGCCATCACAAATCATATTATGTGAGACATCTAATCACATGGTGAATATTTTTTATTATTAGGGTTAGGTCTAATATTAACTCCTCAGTTAAACTGGATTTTAAGCATTCATAATACATATAGTTTTATACAAGATTCTAAAAACATCATTAGGCCCAAGCACAAAGTATTTTGTTTTCCCATGATTGGGTACTGTAAAAGGCACATTATAAAAGTGTAACATTATTATTATTATTGTTATTATTATTATTATAAGCACATCCTTCCTATTTATTTATGCTTTATTGTAGTCACTGTCTAAAATTGCCTTTCTTGTAGCTAGATGTTTTAAAGCAAAGACTGACACTTTTAATGTCAGTCTGATTCACCAGTACATTAACTAATGCAATAACCAGTTAGGCCTGATTGATTTAGGGGAAAAACAAAGGCATTTTAAAGATATATTATAGTCATTTTGAGAATGTTTGAGTTCTGAATGTTTCGATGTTTCTTGCTTTCTAGCTATTTTTTGCATTTTCTTCTTTGAGCCATTGCCAGGATGGAAAACACCAATTTAATAAAAATAAAGCTATAAAACTGTAATTCTGTTCTTTATATAGTGTACTAGTGGTAAATATAACACATGATACTGTATAATTTAATGGTATTTTACTGATACCTAATTAAATACTATTACATTTTAGACACTTTACACCGAGAACATAAAATCTGAACATCTAATTCCGTCATACTGCCTTGTATCCCAACAATAAAAACATTTTATATCTATCAAGGTTTTACTGAATGATTTTTCCTTATGAAATAGAATTCTAAATATCTCCATGAAATTGCTCCATGCAATAACATCAAGGCATAAATTTGCAGAAGACATTTTCCCATTTAGTTTTTGAGTCCCCCTTTAGAGCACATTTAAAGCACATTTTATATTATGCAATATCTATGTGTGCCAATTGGGGGAGATAAAATGAAAGACAAAATAAATCATAATATCAATTATAAATATCATGAAATGAAAGGTGGAACAAATCAATGGATCATGGGATCCCGGTGTGGGCGGCTGGTTAGGCCTTATTTCTTGATTTGTACAAGGCTCTATATTTGAACGTGGCTCTTACCCTTTATCTCTGTTTTTCCCTTAGCTTGAGGGGAAGAATCCCAAATTATCCAGAGGGTTAGGGGGCGCAGTACCCGGGGCCCCATAGCGGTGCTAACATATTCAATGGCCTAAGGCAAGAGCCAGGGAGAGCGGGGCCGTCTGCATACTGATACCCAAACTGAGCCGACAGTAATTGGTGCAGTGCAGGAGAGGGGCGAGGAGGGCATGCATGGGAAGATGATGCTTTTGTTTCACTGTGTGTCTGACACCCAGATTCCTCCTCCTCCCCCTGCCATCATCATCCTACACCCTCCTTCACACAAACAGGCACACACAGACACACACACCTCTCCTTCACACTCAAAGTACTTGCTAATTGGTCTCTTGCTGGCTGCCTAAAGACCCATGGACATTCCACTATTCTAGTTTTGTGAAGGAATATGCATTATGTCTTTACTTGACGTGGCAGAGTTGTATTAGTAGTGTAGCCTGTGTGGTTACTGAAACTCTACAATTTTGGCATAATGTTTCATATTTTCATAGGAGTATCACTGGTTTTATTATAAAGATTCTTATTTTGTCTCTAAAGGAATAGGTTTTTAAGTGAAACAGGCTGATGTTTGGTTCAGGTGTCTGATAGATAGCTATCTAATGAAAGTGTAGATAAATTTGCCTTTAAAAATTAATGTTAAAGAAATTAAGAGATTTTATATAAACTTTATTCCAAAATTAAATAATATGATAAAATAGGTGCAAAACTGAATACACTGCTCTTCCAGTCATTATTTCATTCTTTCATTTTACTTTGTATTTGGTTTGAATTGAATATGTTGTAGAGCAGTCAGTGGGGGTGCATGACCATGTGGGCATCTTTGTGCTGTCAAAGCTAAAGAGGAGGCTGTAATGCAGACTTCAGCCACTGGATAATTGAACCCTGGTGGCTGATATTGCAGACTCACAAGTCAAACAAACAGTGCTTTAGCATTTGCTGCCACCAAGTGCTTTAAACATGATCATAGAGCAATGTGTTTACAATTCACAACCAAGTCTAATTAATCGGAGTCTGGATCTTTTCACACAATTTTATCTTTTCATCAATCGCTGGTGTCTTCTTTTAGGACATGCACTTTGGCATGATGTGAATCTTAAGAAGAGTTCACACAGACCATATTAAGCAGGCCTTGTTAATGAGTACGATGGACATGACTAGGCCCTGAGCTAGCGTATGTTATCAATAGCAAGAGATGATGACTGTGATCCTCAAACTGTGTGTCCAAGCATTGAAGAGTAACATAATGCAATACAGTCCTCAGACCATAATCAAAACTGTTATAATCAGGGCCATTTCCTGTTGGGGTGTGTTTTTATATATGCACCACATATATTTTTGAATGCATAATTCTTCAATGTGCTGAGACAATTTATTTTATTTCTGTGTAAAATCTTCACACAGCGTATGATTGCTCCATATCCATATTATAGCTCATGCTTGCATACTGCTTGCCCTGGGCTGTTTAATAGGAATTTAGCTCATAGCACATTTTAATCATCTTAAAATTTAAAATAGATCAGCTGCTATTTGTCCTTTGTTGGCAGCTGCATATTACAGGACACTATACATATTCATTCACGTACTATGGAATGTGTCAAATAAAGGTGTCCTAATTGTCCTCTTGATGAAAGACCATTAATATATAACACTTATCTAGTAACTCAATGTTAAAATACATTTTTAATCTGTTTTTCTGTGAGGCAAAACACAGATCTGTATGTGCCTCTAATGATACCTGATTCCCAAGGGAAAGAGCAGGGACTGAGTGCGGCTCTGCCAGATTCATCAAACCAAATAGTGTGCTCTGGTCTCAGGAGGCTGCGAGTCGCACCGTGTTATATCACTGTTAATTAAAATGAAATATGCTATTAAATTATGCTTTCTATTGTTGTCTGACATAGGGTACGCCAGCTAAATGTAGACCATTTGAGGCAACAAAGGTTTTACACTTCTTTTTTAATGCCACGTTTCTATCTCTGTCTCAGTGCTTTTGCTTCTGAAAGACTCTCAAGGTGTTTCCTCAAGGGTAGACAAGGCAAAGAATAAAATATTATATTATATTCAATTTTTATTCTTTTTTTGTATAAAATGAGAATTATCTTTTCCATTAACATTCTTTAACATGAGAAATTTCCCCTGACTGATAAAGCAGGATTAGAAAGAAAAAGGGGACAATGCAATGAAGAAGATATAGATGCAGCTTCTTGTCTGTGATAAGCTTGTCTGAAATAGCCATGAAGTCATGACATTGTTCTGGAAATGGTTAGTTGGTCCCCACACCCTCATTTCAGGTTATTCTGTCCTTTCGGCTCTTGGAGCCAAGCCCGTAACACATGCACCTGTAGCACAGAGAACTCTCACCCTCCCAGGATTACACATACACACACACAGACATTACAGTTCTGGACCTCAATGATGCCTGTGAATCAGACCATGACCACAGCTGTTCAGGACAGAATCAAAGCCAATTTAGAAATTTGTATATATGTGTGACACAATTTCTTTATAAAAAGTCCACTGGTTCAAATTAAGCCTTTATTCTTTACTAAATAAGGACTATACACATACTATACCAGCATGAGATTTTTTTGACCAGTGTTATTAGCTGTACTTTCAGTGTGTAGGTGTAAGGTCCTCAGGTGAAACTAGCTATGTTAACACCACAATCCCAGAGAGTTACAAATCAAATCAAGTCACAGATTTGGATCTCGGTCTATCCTTATTTTAGGCAAGCAGTGCAATTTTTGGTTTCACAGTTCTTCAACAAGGTCATCCCAAATCTAACATAATCAAGCCTCTCTGCTCTAATCTCTGTTTATTTGCAGTAGCTACACAAGAAAAATTGATGAATACCAAAATAATGGGGCACTTGCAATTGAACATGAAGCATTTTTCTCCCGCTTATGTGCCTAGTATACATGTCTGTACCCTTTAATACAAACAATATCACAGCAATAAGGAAGAAGAGGTGCTGAACAGGTGCAAGCTTATTAAAATGATGCTGAAAAGAAAATATATCTGGTCAGCAGCAATACAGCAATTTTTTTCTCTCTCTTCCTCTATATGGTGAAAGCAAGTTTATTTCAGAATCATAGCTGCATATCAGATAACTGACTTTAAATTGAAGAGAAGAAGAAAACATTTTGTAGGGGTCCTTGCACACAGCCTGCCCATGGTGCTGCCTGAACGACTACCATGGAAACAACGGGCTCTTGAGGGACATGCCACAGCTGCAGGCACATCCTTTCTGACAGGCTGATGAAGACATCAGTAGCACGCAGTGTACGATGACAATGAGGACAAGAAAGACGATACAAGCAGACTTAACGGCTGTGCAGTTGAAATGTTCATTAACAAGCTTGTGAAGCATCGAGGGACCTGAAATGCTTTCAGGGACCATATTGCCTGTTTAGTCTTCTGTTGAAATCTGAGTTCCTTATCCCAGGGGATGTAAAGTAAATTGATAAATAATTTCTTGAATATGATTTTGAACATAAAGTGGGTGTAACTTCAAAAACATTTCCCCAAATCATTTAGATGTTGTCATTACGTGTGTGTAAATATTTGAACACCGCATTGCATATTCAGATATTTATTAATAAATGATCACATATCGATGTATAAAAACATTAACATTGTTGAACTTGTTATACACAAAATATCAGCGACACCCTTTTCCTTTGGCTCAAATAACTTTAGTGAGACACCTTTTCAACTTTTTTCCAGTTTCTTACATGGGTCTGAGGAATATCTGCCACAGAATTATTTCAGCTCTGAGATGTTTGAGGTTTCTATTATATATAGTCATCCCACTGCAACGAATGGGATTAATATCCAGTTCCTTTTAATTATTATTAAAATAATAATTATTAATATAATTATTAATCTTAATTATCGCATGTTCCTTAAGCACCCTCTAGCAAAGCATACCCAAACCATGACATTTTCACCTCCATGGTTTACAGTTGGTATTATGTTCTTTTCCTGGAATACTGTATTTAGTTTATGCCAAACAGATATTATGTTATAATGTCTAAATAATTTTAGACTCAACTTTCTTATTACTGAGGCATGAGCATTCATATCAACAGTAGCAAGAGTCTGTAGGTCTTGTAATTACATTTTAAGGATTTTTGGAGACTACTTTTATAATCTTGTTTGTCTCTGGGTGATCTTGCTTGGAATCGCTGATTCGAATAGTTTTGAGATCTTTTAAAATCCCTAACCAAACTCATAATTTGCCAAAATATTGATTCAGAATGCCTCAGACATCTCACCATGGTGTTCACTCTTACTTCAGTCAGCAGCACACCAAAACAAATGTCTGGGGTTTAATAAACAATTAAACTAAATTATGGGATGTCCTATTTTTAGGAGGTCAAGACAACTTACTGTAGTACAAATCGAGCATCAGAATGGTGAACAAAGGTGATTTAAGTGACTTTGAACGTGCCATGGTTGTTGGTACTAGATGTTGCTGGTCTACGTATTTCAGATACTATTGATCTACTGGGATTTTCACACACAATTATCTTTAGGGTTTACAAAGAATGTTTTTAATTGAAAATATCCAGTTGTATGGATAAAATGCCTTGTTCAAGGTACTAGAAAAGCAACAAAAACCCAAAATAACAAGGAATGTATAGGGTGGGTCATTTATGTGGATACATATAACCCGTAAACAACTTTGTTGATCTTTATTTCTTTGGAAGTATTTATTTGTCATCTTTAAGCTTTTTCCTGTGATAAGCATGTGGTGTAAAACATGTGCCAGATCATAATGCAAGTGACTGTGCTGTGTATAATGAATGAATTTCTCTTTATTATCAAAATTGTCATATTTTATAGAAATCATATCCACAGCCAACACACTTCACATGCATTTCAAGGTACTGTCCTTTGTAAGCTATTTCATCTAGTGAATAGTATCTAGTATCTAGTGAATTTCTGCAAGCACCTATTGAAGTTGGGTGATCAGGTGTTTTTTTAGTGAATGAGATAGAGTGTGTTGTCTATAGGTATGTGTGTGGGATCCCATTCAGCTCACCCTCCACACATGCTCACTTTAAAATGGACCCCTGGTGGCATCTCCTGGGAGAGTACTGTGATGTCTCTATCAGACTGTCAAAAAGAGAGAGAGAAAGATAGCCTGGGGCTCTGACGGCTTCCCTGAGGCCAATCAAACTGTTCACGCTGTACTGAGCAATGATCTTTCACCATAAAAGCAAACTGTCAGGAGAGAAAGGAGTTTGGAAAAATTCTTTTAGTTCTCCATTCAGAACAAACTTTCCAGTGTGTGTGCTAGCAGTATTATTATTTTTTTTACAAATCAGTGTATTCAGAAGTGTATATAAAGAGAAAACATATATCTTTCTTTTGGTCTCTAGTTTTCTAAAAGACAAACCACACATTCCTCTAATGGTGTATAGGAATTAAATAGGAATTAAATAAGATAGGAATTAAATATCCATGGCAAATATCTTAATTCCAATACCAAATAGAGATTGTGTTATTGTAATTATTATAATGATCTTTATTCATAGGCATGTTCATATGAATCTTTCCACAGTTCAATTCATGTTGGAACACTTTGAAAACGTTGCTTTTTTACATAAATGATCCTCAGATAGATGAGAAAAAGGAAATGTGGATATAATATGAATAAATACATTCATGAAGCAGCGAAGCTCCATTTACTGTACTTGGAGCTCTATCACAGAGCGCTACACTACACACTGATGGTTCTGCTAGAGAGCCATTAGGCACTGGAGGTGATTTTAATGAAATGGAAGAGACTAAGTGCAGGCAATGGAGAGCATTCACTCTTACAGTCTTTCTCTCTCTTTCACTCTGTGAGTGTGTGTGTGAGAGTGAGAGAGAGAGGGGAGGAAGGAGAGTGAGAGAGAGAAAGAGAGATGTGCTCTCTCATCTGGACCTTGTTATTGTGATAGAACAACAAAAGCAGTGCATTAGCCCGCTGCTCTTGACACATGCAGGTCTTTGATGTGTTGATGTGAGCCTGGTTCTGTCATGGCCAGAGACATCCAGTATAGCAGTGATACACTGTATAATCACACGGCCTCACCACAGCCTGCTGTATTTACACACAGATAACATCCTTCACAGTTAATGGCAGCACACTGTATACTGTAGTATGAAAAACAACATACTCAAGAAGTCAAAACATTAGTTAGCTTTATGATTTTATAAGTACATTTTTTTGGAAAAATATAAGGGATGAAAAATATTGATACAAATCATCATTATCCACACATAATAATTGGTATATTATACAATCTTTACATTCTTCCATGTTATAATTATAAATGTTTGCATAACACTTACGAATTCATTTCTCATAATTACTGTTTGCTGTCTACTAAACACAGAGATACTTCTGTCATGCAAGAGAGCATTTTTTATTTAAAAAAACTTCTTACAATTACTAAAAAAGCATCCGGACATTATGTTTCTTGTAGTATTATTATATTTATTATGAATTCATTAATTGCTTATCATGTTTCTCATCATCCTTACTGGGACAAGGATGCTTGGCATCTCAGTGTGTTAGTCTAAGCTGTTTCCCCACACAAAGTAAGTTTGATGGGTGAGGCTCCAACTGATTGCACAGAAAGGGAACACTTTTTGCCCCTTTCATTGAGAGTAACTTGAGTGAGCACTAGCGCTTCTTCTTCTGTGCACTCTGGATAGCAGGCACTCTCATCTCGCTGTACTGCACCTGTAAAAACAAATAGCACTTTGGTAGGAGGCAGGTAATCTGAGCTCCGTTCGACACGCAGTTATGGCTCCCCTGAGAAGACTTGCTTGCAGGGAAAAAGCACAGTGGGCATGCTTGTAATGAATCACTTTTTAAAACACTGGAGCAGAGGGGATTAATCATCCAAAAGAGGAATTGAAAGTGAATGGTTCCTCACCAGTGCAGCAGCGCTTAACCCAATCACACAAAACCACCCCAGAACATCCCAAGCCAAACTATATTGTAAGCAGATGTATAGCAGTCCCTGATAAAATCAGCTAGAAGTTTACTAGTTGAGATAGCGGTGCATGGGTAAGCACACATACAGCAGCCGCTCCAGATCACAATTGTGCTTTTGTTTCTTTAAACATGTTTTTTAATCCTCAGTCTGTGAAATATTGACGTTTGAAAGTCTACTGTATATCGCGAGACACTGTTGCATTAATAAAAACAGACAATAAACAGCATAAATGAAGATCTGCAGGAGAAGCCTTGGCTTGCTACTGAAGCCTTGACATTTCCTGATGGTTGTGGCTGGAGGAAAGAATGCTGCAAGTGATGCAAGATGTAACGAAAGTGAGCAGACCTTTGTGTTAAGCTGAAAACAAACACGACCGACATGTCTGTCCCATCATGTCCTTCCTCCTCTCCAGAAAGTAAATTGGACCACATACAACTTCAGTGAACTACTCGGCTACCCGTTCTATGTGGTAAGTATTGCGGTGGTAGACTGTGTTTATAGTTTCTGCTCATCACTGGTAGAGTTTTTGTTTTTTTTATTCGCCACTGTGTTTATTATATGTGTTACATTCAGCCTGATGGTAATGCCACACATGCACTCTGTAAACTTTATGGGGCTATTAGCAATCTGCAGAACATACACCCGGATGGACTGTTTATTGTTGCTAGAGATTTTCATCTCAAAAAATTTTTCCCTAAATTCCACAAATGTGAAATTTTCTGCAAGATTAGCAAACGTTCTGGATTTTGTTTACACCCAGCCCCGCCCCCCTACCACATCGGATACTTGGATCACAGGTCTGAAGCCCCCGGGGTAGTGTCTGTCTGCATAACTATCTGGTTTGGGAACTGCACTGTCGGAGTACAAAGCCCTGCAGTAAATAGTGAGGACAACTAAGAAGATCATTGGTGAGTTTTTCCCTCCATCACAGACATTTAGAATACATGCTGCACTCACAAAGCATTCAGCAAGGGTGTATGATCACACACACCCTTCACACACTCCAACCTGGAAGAAGATATTGTTGCATTTGGGTTCCATTTGAATATGCACACACACACATGACAAAATCACGGGACTGCTAAAGGTATTTACTAATGTTTACATCATGTTACCTCAGTTACTATTTTTAAAACCCCTCCCCAGTACCCCCTGTATTTATTGTTGTGTATTTAATGTGAACTGTCTTGAGCTCTTGCACATTTGCCCCTTAGTCCTGGAGGACTGTTGTTTCATTTCACTGTGTACTGTAAACATTGTATATGGTTGAAATTACAATAAAAACTTCTTGACTTGACATTATGTACTTTCAAGCTAAATTTCAAGAATACAAGAATAATTATAGCAGCTCGTAGGCAGGAATGTATGCCTGGGCTGCTTTCCTCTTGATCGGCATCTTCTGCAGTATTTTCTGATGGAACTTGCATTTTTGCCTTTTATTGTAGCCATACTGATCTCCAACCTTTGCTCACCCGCCTCCTTATTTTAGTGCAGTAAGCTAAATTTAATATTATTGCTACAGCACTTTTTACAGTACACAGCAGCTTCGTAGAAATTATAATTGAATATAATTGTGAAGTTTATATGTTACTATTTATCCCTGATTAGCAAGCTGAAGTTCACTATAGATTCACAAAATATTGCTAATACATCACATCTTTAAATTCAGTTTATCATTAATTATTATGCCAGTTGAAAAAAGATAAACTGTCTTACAGGCATCAGTGACATATGTCCAGGTAAGGTTTCTGAAGATAGCTTACTGTATTTGATGGGTCACATAAGATGGCACAAACATGCAAATTATAAACCTTGTATAGGGGCCAGTAGGACATGGTAATTACTATGTAAACTAAGATAAGCACACCTCAGAGGATGGATAGTTATTTGTGGATTCCTATTTAAAAATAAAAATATTTTTAAAATATGGTAAAAAAAATTACGAAGTGTACATGGCTGAGGTGGATAATTATGATGTTTGATACAGTTATGAGTTCTGACAGAATCCAGAAAATTAACATAAAATGCTCCTTACATTACAATACAGACAACATTCCTGGCAGAATGCTCAGAGCGGTTGTCAGTTACGTTTGGTGTGGTTGGCGAAAGGTGAGGCATTGACTTCTTCAAAGTTAAATGTCACAATGTTCATGAAACATAACATAAACACAGGGAAGGTGAACGAGATATTTTACTCTATATAAACACAAACAAATACATACATGCAAACACAACATAATTTGCAGCACAGAAGCAATTTGGAGCTCCATAGCCAGCTGGATAGCCTCCAGCCAGTTTGCCAACCTGCGTCTCCAGCTAAAGACACATGCTTAGACCAACATTAATCTAATAGCCATAATATGTCATCTTATTGGCCTCATCAGTTTTAGAATAGAGTGTTCTGTCACGATGGCCACAAGACATAACAGAAACACAGAGAAGATGAAATTAAACACGGATGTTTTTTAAAGAAAAACTCAAAACTAAACTCGAGCATAATGGAGACAAAAATGAGAAATGAAATAAAGATAGAGATGCACAGAATTAGACAAACATGAAATTGTGGCGCAAACGAATCCTCAACACAACTGTGATTGACACAAAAACTGAACTTACATAAAAAAACATAATTAGTCCTTAAATTTCCGTCAGCTGTGAGTCTTTGAGACTCAGGGAAATTACTTGATTGTTCCCGGCAAACATGGGGAATGACTTTAGGAGTGTGTGAAGTCCAAGAGCGCAGAACAAGAGAAACAGTGTAACAGTGTAACAGTGTAATAAAGATGCTATCGTGGACACACCTGATAGAATTTTGTAGAGAAGTTCAGATTCACCATTTAATCGCATGCTTGCACATGAATACCTCTATATATTTTATATCTCATAATAGCATTCTCTATATATACGTAGATAAAATATAAATTTGTTCAAAATGTGTGTAACATTTAAAGTGACTCAGAGTGTGCTTTTGTTATAATTGTAATAATTTATCTTCTTTTATTTCAATAATTTATTTAGTTTTTTGAAGTCCTTTTTTGAGAAATTTGTTATAATATCTGTAATTTCCTGCACTAGCATGCTATAACAAATATAAACTTGTGGGCTCGAATGTGTCCCCTTTGTTGTGGGAGATATGGTTGCCTCCCTTCATGCATATTATATTCTCTGTCAGATCATATTTTTTTATAAACAAACCGTATGTAAAATAATTTATCTAGACTATAGAAGTTAGGAGATATAATAAAAGCAGATAATAAAAATACAAATGTTATATTTACAAACTGGGATATGGGGCATTGTACAATTCCATGCGAGTCTCATTGTATCGCTTCCTCAGATTGGGTCTCGTATTTAACCTATTAATTCAGCAATTTTAACTTAAATTATTTGAATTATCTGAATCATATAGAAGTTATATTTATAGTACAGTATAGTACAGTGGACTTAATAAAAATATTTTCTTTTATTTATTTATTTTTTATTTTTTTACTGTTAATGATTACAGAGGAGTCAATGCTCCACTGACAGCACATCCTTAATAAACTACAGCATCAACAAAAGAAGAAAATATCTGAAAGTATTGACCATCAATATCACAGGGTTCATGTAGCTGTAAGGTAGAACAGCGCCCACAATAAAAGATAGTAAGTGGTAACTGCATCATAACATAAAACCAGCCTCAGAACTGATGAGCTTTAAGAAAAAAATAAATCAATCTGAAGAACACAAGTCAGATGTTTAAGATGTGTTACTGTTATTGTGGTAAATAATAGCTAATACAGCTGCTGGTCATAAAATTAGAATATCATGAAAAAGTTGATTTATTTACATAATTCTATTAAAAAAGTGAAACTTATATACTATATACATTTGTTACACAGAGACTGATATATATTTCAAGTGTTTATTTCTTTTGATGTTTAATTTGATGATTAAATCTGACAACTAATAAAAAACCCAAATTCAGTATCTCAGAAAATGAGAATATTACTTTAGACCAATACAAAAAAGGATTTTTATGAACATGATACATATCAGAATGTACAGAACTCAGTACGTAGTTGGGGCTCATTTTGTCCGAATTACTGTCGCAATCAGGCATGGCATAAAGCCAAACAGTCTGTGGCACTGCTCAGGTGTTATAAGAGCCAGCACTGCTCCGATAGTGGTCTTCAGTTATTCTGCATTGTTGGGTCTGGCGTATTGCAGCTTCTTCATAGTACCCCATAGGTTATCTATAGTGCTGGACAATTAAGAACAAGGATACCATAGTCCTTAGACAAGGTACTTAAGCTTTGGCACTGTGTACAGCTGGAGTCTGTGCTTCAAGAGCCACCAAGAACAGACATATAAAGACATGGGTTTCGGCTGTCGCATGTGTCAAAAACAAAAGAGAGCATCAGAAGAGTCAAAAGGAGATTGGACTGCTACCAAATGGTCCAAAGTTAAGTTCTCTGATTAAAGTAAATTTTCTATTTCCTTCGGAAATCAAGGTCCCAGAGTCTGAACAAATAGTGGCAAAGCACAGAATCCATGTGACTTGAGGTCTAATTTAAAGTTTCCATAGTCAGTGATGGTTTGGGGAGCCATGTCATCTGCTGGTGTCGGTCGACTGTGTTATTTGAGGTCCAAAGTCAACGCAGCCATCTACCAGGAAGTTTTAGCACACCTCATGCTTCCTGCTGCTGACCAACTTTTGGGAGATGCTGATTTAATTTTACAACAGGACTTGGTACCTGCAAACAGTGCCAAAGCTACAAGTACCTGGCTTAAGGACCATGGTATGCTTGTTCTTAATTGGTAAGCAAACTCACCTTTAGCACTATAGAACATCTATGTGGTATTGTGAAGAGGAAGATGCGACACACCAGACCCAACAATACAGTACAGCTGAAGGCTACTATGGGCACAATCTTGGCTCTCATAACATGTGAGCAGTGCCACAGACTTATCGACTCCATGCCATGCCGATTAGTGCAGTAATTTGGGCAAAAGGAGCCCATCTAAGTATATATATGATATTTTTCAGTTTGCGAGCATTTTTAAAAGTCTTTTTTTTATCGGTCTAAAGAAATATAATCAAATTAAAAGAAATAAACACTTAAATAAGTCTATGTGTATCGTACGTGTATAATATACAAATTACACTTTGATATTCTAATTTCATGACCAGCACCTGTATTTTGTGCTCCTGAGTTAATTTATCATTATTTATTGATTATATTTCATGTTATTATTCAGTATCCAATGTTTAAAAAAAGTTTACAGTTTAAGATAAGGATTGATTGTTTTTATTTCAGGCAAATTAATGCAATTCATTTTTTTCTCTTACAGGCTAAAACAGTGATAATGAATTTATGCTTAGTTGTATGTAAATTTTTTGTTTTCTTTAAAATTAATAAAGATACAATTTAATAGACAAATTATACTATTTACCGTCGCAGCAGAGAGTTGGGGCATGAAATGTTTACTTCTTCCGAGGGGAGGAATAACAGAAAATAATTAATAAAAACTGACATAGAGACACCGTTTAAATAAAAAACGGTAGAGATCCGGTAACACAAACAACCTATTTTAACGGCAGCTCAGTGATTATTTACAAAACTCCACAGGCTGGAGAAAAAGTTTTATCTTAGAAAATAATTCAGAGCAATCTATTATAGTTATATAATGGAAAACATCTGTTTACTGTATTTTAAAAAACCCGGAGATGATGAAGCTTATGTTCACTAGCTTAGTTGACATGAAGTATGTATGTCAAACCCCTAAACCCCCTAACCCTAAAGAATTGCAATACTTCACCATATCTGGTGAACAAGATTTAAAACCCAAATGTATTTAGGACGCAAGTTTGCTGCAGTTTTATTTCTCTTCTCCCCCGTCATACTGATTTATCTATAAATGTCATATATTTCTAAAATGTTTAAAGCAAGATTTTTTTATTTATTTATGAATAAAATATAAAGGGTTTCCTAATTTTTACAGTGTACTATCCCATATAACATCTATTTCAATGCTCATATGAATTCATAAATTCTATGTTTAATTAGATTTTTTTTATTCCATGTGTGATTTGATCTGAATGTTTTATTTTCTTTATTAAAGCTCCAGAAATCCTGAACTATGAGCCCATTACGACAGCCGCAGATCTCTGGTATGTATATAACCTTTTAATATGCTCAGACTTCATATGAAAATGTGGCACTGTCCATCAAACTTGTCACATGCAAGAACTCGTGAGAGCATCAGAGTTATTTTATGACTATCATGCTTTATGGCTAAAACTGTAATGATTAACGCAATGATAAAATTCTACGCTCATGTGATGTGTGTTTACATGTGTTTGTCAGGAGCATTGGGGTGATCACTTATATGTTGATTACGGGTGAATCTCCATTTGCTGGCGATGACAAGCAGCAGACCTACCTGAACGTTTCGCAGGTGAACGTGGACTACAGCAAGGAGGCTTTCTCAAGAATGTCAGAGATGGCTGTCAATTTCATTCAGAAAGTGTTGGTCAAAGCTCCAGAGTGAGTTCCTCTGTCTGTAAAAAAGAGTGAGAGAGAGCAAGAGATACCTTGAGACTACATGAAGATGATTAATGAACTAACAATGAATTTTAGGAACAATTTAGGTGTAATTGCCAGAAAAATGGGGTAGCCAAGAATGACAATTTCAAAAATATTTGCCGCTCAATCTCTCCCTCACATGCACACACTCATAGACAAAATTACAGTTAGTGTTTCACAGGCCAGTTAGTGTTTCACACACACTAAATCGCCATTAAGTATTTCCTCAAACCAAATTGCCATAAAGTATTTCCTCAAACCGAATTGTCATTATGTAAACTTCTCAAAAAAATAAAATAAACACTCAAATAACATTTCCTACATCTGAATAAATGAAATATTCTTATTGAATACTTTGTTCTGTTGAATACTTTGTTCTAAGTTGAATGTGCTGACAACAAAATAACACAAAAATCATCAATGAAAATTAAATTTAGTAACCAATAGAGGCCTGGATTTGGAGTCACACAAAATGAAAAAACACACTACAGGCTGATACAACTTTGCTGTAATGTCTTTAACACTAGAAGTCCCAGAGAGGGGTAATTTAACATTTTTACTTTTGGAACCCAGAGACGGGTCGAGTGACTTCAAGGATTTTAGCTAACATCCTATATTCAGATGTGAACAGGCGCTTTTGTTTTGTAAATAAGGCCATTACTGGCGCACCACAGGAGGGGATGACGTTGGAGGATGGAGCGAGACATGATGTCCCAGATTAGCTCAATCGGATTCAGGTCTGGGGAACGAGTGGGCCAGTCCATAGCTTCAATGCCATCATCTTGAAGGAACTGCTGACACATTCCAGCCACATGAGGTCTAGCATTGTCCTGCATTAGGAGGAACCCAGGGCCAACCGCACCAGCATATGGACTTACAAGGGGTCTGAGGATCTCATTTCGGTACCTAATGGCAGTCAGGCTACCTCTTGCGAACACATGGAGGGCTATGCGGCCAAAGAAATGCCACCCCACATCATAACTGACCCACTGCTAAACCGGTCATGCTGAAGGATGTTGCAGGCAGCAGATTGCTCTCCATGGCGTCTGCAGACTCTGTCACGTCTGTCACATGTGCTCAGTGTGAACCTGCTTTCATCTGTGAAGCGCCCAGGGCGCCAGTGGTGAATTTGCCAATCAAGGTGTTCTCTGGCAAATGCCAAGCGTCCTGCACAGTGTTGGACTGTGAGCACAACCCCTATCTTTGGACGTCGGGCCCTCATACCATCCTCATGGGGTCGGTTTCTAACCGTTTGTGCAGACATATGCACAAATGTGGCCTGCTGGAGGTTATTTTGCACAGCTCTGGCAGTGCTCCTCCTGTTCCTTCTTGCTCAAAGGCAGAGGTAGCAGTCATGCTGCTGGGTTGTTGCCCTCATAGGGCCTCCTCCACATATCCTAGTGTACTGGCCTGTCTCCTGGTAGCGCCTCAAGCCT
>JAOUQT010000033.1:17929678-17959363 GCA_025769995.1 Xyliphius kryptos
ATCAGACACAAAGTCACATATCAATACACAAGTTAATGACAATTTAGCATTTCCAATTTACCTAGCATGCATGTCTTTGGATTGTGGGAGGCAACTGGATTACACAGAGAAAACCCATGGAAACATGGGGAACACATGCAAACTCCACACAGAAATTCCCAGGTTGCCCCATCCGGGGATCGAACCCTACATCAAATATGTAGCGTTAACTTAAAATGAATATGCACCAATTATCTTAGGTGGTCTCAAATTACTGTGAGCATCTCAAATATTACAGACGCCAAGAATTATACTATGCAAACGCTAAATAGACAGGTGTCTAAAAAAATTATAATAATTTCATTTGTGAGCCATGTGACATTTGCACAGTGGGCTAGTTGTGAACTTAAACTGGCACAATCAACTGCCACTTGCTAATGACAGAAATTATTTGTAGATAGCTGCTTGTATACTTCTCTGACCTTGGGCACAGTATTGCACAAGAAGTCACTTGGACAGTATGAAGCCAGAGGTGCCATGTCAACATCCATGTCAAAGTGTATTACAATTCATCAAACAACCAGCTGTTTCGAAACAACGTCCCTTATTTGATGCTGGTTGCTTGTTGACGTCGCACCCATAGCTGATAAATGTTGCCTTCAGATATGCAGCAGTAAGATCAACACCTAATATATTAGAGCCAACTGTGATGAATCTATCAGCTGGGGCACTTTCATAATCCAACCCGTGTATCATATATTTATTTCCTTGCATAACACTTGTCGTAACTTTTACTTTTAAAGGTATGATTCCTAAAGAAATGTGTTACACTGTATAAACTGCTTCTTTTTTCTACATTATAGTATGTTTCAAGATATTGTTTTAAATATTAAAAATGGTATCATCCAATCACATCTCTGTAGCTCAATTTCAAGCTGTACTCTATTGATCATATAGTGAACAGAGCAGGTTCTGCCCAGATTAAAGATTAAACCCTTTATTACATTCTAGTGAGCATAAACCCTGGAAACAAAAAACACATTGCCTTATTGAGATTCATATTTGACTAAACAAGTACATATCATCCTCACCTGTACAGAGTGTTAAAGGCTTTTTCACATCCCTGTACATCACACTCAAATGGTTTTTCTTTTGTATGCACTCGAACATGGATCTTCAGGCTGTAGGATGTCAGAAAAGCTTTACCACAGCCCTGCTGGTTGCAAACAAAGGTGTATTCACCACGGTGTGTTTTCTGATGTGTGCGTAGGTTTCCTGCAGTGCTGTATGTGCGAGTGCAGCCTTCAAAAAGGCACTGGTATCGCTTTACCTGCACAGAAATCATTATAAAGACAATAAGTGATAAAACTCTGATTTTGTTGTGTGTAATACAAGGTTTGCTTGATTAAGTAAGTTTATTAGGCAAAACTATAGAGTATAATAATTTCAGGTATATTAAATTAAAATTAGAAAGGAAAATCTGATTTTACATTTTATTTACTCTGTGTTGAACTTCCTACCTTCAGACATTATCAGTATTAATTCTTGGCAGTGCTGAAAAAGGCTTTTAATGTTTAAATAATGTATATTTATGATATTCATATATTCAAAAGCTAAGAAAAGAGTCACCTACCATGAGTCTAAGGCAAGTAGTTTGTAGTAATGTGTGCCTATAAAATGATTAAATTGTGACAAATTATAGTGACAGTAAACAGCAAATGGAATATCTAAATTGAAATATATCTTAAAATATTTAAATTAGTTTATTAATAACTTATCATTGCTGCCATATATAAACTTCTATGCCATTTATGTGCTTTATTAATATCAATATTCTCACCATGTCTCCTGTAGTATACATTGACATATTGAACACAATGTATACTACAGGGGATTTTAACTGCTCTATATCCAAAGCAGAATCTCCATGTTGGTAACTAAAGAGCTACAGAGAAATAGGTATACACTGGTAGTTGCGGTGACGGTGCAGGCAACCATTGTTATCATGAATGTGGATATGCAATCAAAACACATCTACAATTCGTGGAGAAAACAAGTTTGGTCACTTGTCATTAGCAACGGAACCTAAATATAATAATGCTTACTCATTCATTTAATTGTGTTTTACAGTCTTCATTTTATTTCTGTGATGGTGTTCACCCAACATACAGCTTAAGTAGTAATTTGAGACTTTAATGAAATGCCCTATTCTCTGTTGGATAAAATAAATAAATATCAAGAGAATTCTAATTATAATGTTATAGAATAAAAAGATTAGATTGCATGTTACTTTGTTTTCCTGCATAAAATAGATAGACAAATATCCCTTACATTGTAGGATTTTTTTATTTCATCAGAACACCTGAATGTAACTGTTAAGCCTATTGTTTAAGTACAACACTGACATTAAATAAAAATGAATGTTTGGAATAATAACTCTGATTAAGCTATTACATTGTGAAAGTACCTTTATCCACACTCATAATTAGCTCAAGCTTCATGAAGACTATTCTTTTAGTGTATTAAGAATTAAACTACTTATTTCTTAGGAAAAAAGTTTCGATCGAACTTATGGTGCTTTAATTATGAGTACACTATAATTATAGTAGTGCTGAATAAATTGACTGCTCTTCCAGAAACCGAAATGTCAGGCCATGAATTACATTGTCAGCATACAAGAGAACACAGTGTGCACATGAAATCTACCAAGTACACAGTGAACTTCACTGCTAAACAGCTTGTCATAATATACACAGGGTACAGCTGCAGTGCAATGCTATAAAAAATGGAAAAAGCTTCAAAAAATGACCAATTAACAAATTAAAAGCAGGTCTATAAAATCCTAAATTATTAGGCCATTATTGTAAACTTCTCAAGTGTGAAGATGTGGTCTCATACAATTGTAACAAAAAATTTATAGAATTAATAAGCAAATAAGTCACAGTTGAAAGTGGTGGGCGGAAGGACACGATTCACTACTGAAATTGAACTAATTGCCATTGTGTTTGCAGCGGAAATGGTCCTCTGACTGGTGAGCAGGCTCCACAGCACCCGGAAAGCAACTGGAGGGCATCTTGACTTAATGGTACCAGGAATCAAACCAGAGATCTGGTTGCAAGGTCGAATCCTCAAGCACAAGCTTACAACTGGGCCACAAGGCTCTCTAATTGCACCCAAGCACAAATGAGATCAGTTACACATGCAGACAGAATTGTTGGTACACCTTGGTTAATGAAAGAAAAACCCACAATGGTAACAGAAATAACTTTAATCTGACAAAAGTAATAATAAATAAAAAATCTATGAAAATGAACAAATGAAAGTCAGACATTGCTTTTCATCCATGCTTTAACAGAATTATTTGAAAAATAAACTCCTGAAACAAGCCAAGACCCTTAACTTAATATTTTGGTGCACAACCTTTTTAGGCAATCACTGCAATCAAACGATTCGATTCCCTTATCTGTCAAAGAGACTTGCACCTCTCAGCAGGTATTTTGCCCCCTCTAATGAGCAAACTGCTCCGGTTGTCTTAGGTTTGAAGGGTGCCTTTTCCAGACGGCATGTTCCAGCTCCTTCCAAAGATACTCAAAAGGATCGAGGTCATGGCTCATACAGGTGCTGGTTATAAGTATTGTGAAGATGCGATACGCCAGATCCAACAATGCAGAACAGCTGAACGCAGCATTACTGCAGTAATTCGAGCAAAAGGAGCCCAAACTAAGTGGTAAGTGCTGTACATGCTGATACGTTTCATATTCATGCTTTTCAGTTGGCCAACATTTCTAAAAATCCTATTTTTGTGTTGGTATAATGTAATGTTCCAATTTTCTGAGGTCGTGAATTTGGATTTTTTTTAGTTGTCAGTTATAATAATCAAACCAAAAGAAATAAACACTTGAAATATATATCAGTCTGTGTGTAACAAATGTGTATAAAATACAAGTTTCACTTTTTAATGGAATTATGGAAATAAATAAACTTTTTCATGATATTCTAATTTTATGACCAGCAGCTGTATTAGCTATTATTTACCACGATGACAGCAACACATCTTGAAATTTGACACATGGCCATGTTTATCATTCTGTAGCATTCCCTGTTCTGTTAACAAAGGTCTGCAGGCATCTGGAGAATGAGAAGAACAATTACTGTAGATGAATGGGAATGAATGTTGTCCCATTTTTGTCTGATGTACTATTCTAGTTGCTCAACAATGCTATGTCTGGATTTTCTGTTTCATGGCAGGACACATTCTATATAAGTGAAAGATCTGGGATGCAGGCAGGGAAAGTGCAGCACCTGGACTCGTCTTTTGTGGAGCCATGCTTTTGTTATGGATGCAGTTTTGTCTTGGTTTTAATACATATGAAGGGCGTTCCCTAAAACATGCTGTTATCATTGATGGAATACGAGATAGGTCATATAATAAAATTAAAAAAAAATTTGTGCAAATAACATGATAAAAGTAAAAACAACTCTGATGAAAAAATATTAATTGTCATTTAATTTTCAAACACTGATAAATGGAAACAGGCCAAGAATAATGTAACCTGTAACATTCAATTGATAAAAAAACAACTGAAATATGTGTGGTAATCTTAATGTTGCGATTCTACTTGGTCTGCAGCTTGATAAACCAAGTATTGTTGCTTTCTTTGAGTGTGGGAAGATTTACATATACAAAAAACTGATTCCAGGACAGAAGAATGTTGCATGTAAACCATCGGTGAATCCAAAGAAGATTTTTCTTTCACCTTGGCACATCAAATTAAGATAATGAAAAACTTTGTTAAGGCTATGAACAAACATAGTGAGGCCTTCGCTTGCGGCAGATGTTTCTACGCATAAGTGATGCCAAGCTAAAAGAAGATATTTTTATTGGTTCACAAATCACAACTGTGATGAAGGATATCCATGTTGATGGTCTTCTGCAGGGTGAAGAACGTATTTCATAGACAGCCTTCAAGAATTTCGTTTGTATCTTTCTAGGCACCTGACTATATCGAACAGGTTCAAAGACTGCTTCAGGCATACAAATCGATGAAAGGCAACATGTCAATAAAGATACATTTTCTTCATTCCCACCTGGACTTCTTCCCAGACAACTTCGGCGCTGCGAGTGACAAACATGTGGAATGGTTTCATCAAGACATTGCCATGATAGAGAAACGGTATCAGGGCAAGTGAAATCCATTTATGCTTGGTGACTATTGTTGGACTCTCATCTGTGATGTGTCAGTCAAAATAGCAAAAGGTATCTGCTTTTTAATTTTATTGTTTTCATTCCAATTTAAATTTTGGCAGGATTTACCTCACATATTGAGAGTGTTTCTAGATGTGTGAGCTGACCATGCCAGAGACATCAATGCAAGCCCATACCATAGGAGATGTAGGGTATTGGATAGAGATGTGAGTGTTATGTATTCGCACAATAGCCAATACATAAAGTTATGTTTTTGTTTAGTTTTTGAATTAAAGCCATTTTGTTGATGTTGTGTTTATATCATGTTTTTTATGTTCAGACGCAGCATTGGTTACAAGTCCTTGTTTTTGTTTTAGATACCTGCCAGTTCACTTCCCCCCTCGTTAGACAGCACAGGTGTGTGTGATGATCTGTGTCGGCTTAAATAGATGTTGAGACGCTGTTTCTGGCATGGATCATTAAAGTAGCAATGGTATTCACAGTAACAGGAATGGTTTATTATATGTTTATTTGGTTAACGGTAGTAAGGTAACAGTCACAGTTATATGTTCATTGGTTTATGTTAATCGCTTAGTTTTGTGTTCCTCGCATGTTTCTTTATCCATGTCACGCCATTATCTTAGTTCTTGTTGGTTGTTTAGTTTTGTATAATGTTTCACATTTGCTGTTAAGTGTTGTTTTCCTGTGCTTTATAGTCATGCTTTTTGTTTGTAAAAATAAACTTTCAGTTTCAGTCACTCCCCTCTCTACGTTCTGTGGTTCAAGGTTGGCTAAGTTTTATGTTCCTCACATGTTCTTCACTCTGCCTCCTGACTTGAGAAGAATGTGCGTGAGCGATTAGGTTTGGGACAGCGCCCGGGGGTGATTTGTGGACAACTTTTGGGCAGCACAGTGGTGCAGTGGTTAGTGCTGTGGCCTTTTCTTTGGGTTTCTTCCCGCCTTCCAAAGACATGGATTATAGGTTAATTGGTGTCTCTAAATTTTCTGTAAATGTGTATGTGATTGTGTGCGCCCCTATGATGGATTGGCGCCCTGTCTACTGCTAACTATAAATTAGCAGGAATTTAATCTCTTCTTAAAAATCCTGACATGACCTTTCCAACTACAACCCTCCTGCTCACCTACACAGGAATAACACCCATGACCTCTATTCAGTCAGATTTTAGGCCTCATCACAAAACACTGAGACAGCACTGATTAAAGTGGTTAATGACCTCCTAGTGGCATGTGACCAGGGTTGTGTATCCTTGCTTTGTTCCTTATGATACCATTGATCGTACTATTCTTCTTCATAGACTGGCGAATGTTGTTGGAGTTAGTGTAATGTCCCACTCCTGGTTTTGATCTTATTTGTCTGTACACTAACAGTAACGTTCAGATAAATGTATCGGATTTATTAGATGTATCTTATCTGTGTGGTGCATATTCTGCAGCTTGGTAAAATTATTTAAAGGCATGGTATGCATGATATTTTATTGTTTTACTGATGAGAGACATAATCTTAATAAAGTTGAGGAATGTGTATAGGACATTAGACAATGGATGATAAATAATGTTCTTCTTCTTAATTCTGATAAAACAGAAGTGCTTGTTCTTGAACCACAGCTCAGTGACTTGCTGTGAAGGAGTAAACTAAGGTGTAATTACTGATACTGAAGTATTTCATTTGAAGATCATGTAGATAATTTTACCAGGACAGCTGTATGGTTGTTAAGCTAATCACTATATAGACACTCCATGATGGAGAAAAGCTAATTAATGTATCTTATTGTAATGCCTTGTTGTCTAGATGATCCAGTAGGTCTATACACAAGCAGTTATTTCAGAATTCTGAGGCTAGAGTTCTTACCAGAATGAAAAGATACAACAACAAAATATTTCTTGTCTACAATTCATTATCTCTCAGTTAAATTCCAAAATGAGAGATGGGTTCACTTGAGTCTGATTCCTATTATTCCCCTAATAATTGCCACTGTCACTGTCTGGATTGCACAATATGGACAAAAAGTAACTTAGAACTTATTAATTTTTGTAACGCATTACAAAAATACAATTAAATGCAATTGACATGCGCAAATGTACACACAAAAGTTCACAGATGAATAGAATAGTGTTGCTGTAGACAAGGGCATGCCATCACTCAATGCTTACGTTTATTGAGCATTAAGGTTACTTGCTGGCAACTTTTCCCCTCTCCAAAAACATTTTTACAAATTTCTGTTATTATTTTAGTTACCAGATAATTCTATGGAGTGTTTATTTCAAATCAAATCTCTAAGCAACTATCTTGCTGACTCTAATATGCATATGTGTTTAGGCTTGTCGTTTGACTGGTTGCTCACTTTCATATTTAGCCCTCATGTATCGGTTACCTTCTGGCTTTCCCTTTTATTTATACTGCTACACATAGTTGATGTCCCTGTAGTACTCTAACACAATACACATCCTCTTTAACTGCTCTTTGAGAATGATCATACCTAATAATTTATTTTTTCTAACTTTGTCATCCGCGTCCCTGCTGCATAACAAAAGCTACTCCTCAAAGAGTGTGCTCTGACAGTCTACCTCTTTTGGAAGCTCATTCTTCTTCTTCCTTCGGCCTATCCCTTTATTAGGGGTCACCACAGCATGTCAGTCTTTCCACCTTACTTTGTCCTCTGCATCTTCTGCATTTACACCAACTACCCGCATGTCTACATTTACCACATCCATATATATCCTTTTTAGTCTTCCTCTTTGTCCCTGCCTGGCAAATTCCATTTATAACATCCTCCCACCAATATATCCACTGTCCCTCCTCTGCACATGTCTAAAACTTCTCAGTGTGCCCTTTTTTTTCCTCCCAATTGTCTGTCCCTCTGATGTTCTCATTCCTAATACTGTACATTCTGGTCACTTCTAATGTGAACATCATCATCTTAAGCTCTGCAACCTCCAGATCTGCTTCCTGTCTCTTAGTCATGACCACTGTCTCCAAACCATACAACACGACTCACTATCCTCTTATAGACCTTTCCTTTCACTTTTGCTGTGACCCTTTTGTCACACATCACTCCTGATGCTTTTCTCCATCCTGCCTGTACTCTCTTCTTCACCACTTTTCAACACTTGGTTTTACCTGCCTCCCTCTCATTCACACACATGTAGAGGTTTGCGTCAGGAAGGGCATCTGGAGTAAAACATTTGCCAAATCAATTATGCAAATTAATTAGTGTTTTTCTTTTGGAAGCTCATATCACATCAAAATCACCGGTTATTGTTATTAATCAACATATGGCCATATTTATTGTTTACAGACCTTCAATATTACACACACAATATAATAGACTCTTCAGATAAACTAATTTAAATTCCCAAATCAGAATTTCCTCTTAAGGTTTTATTCCTCTTATCATTTCACAGAGATATTTGTTTTTACTGTCACGACTATATACATAAGTAATTGTACTTATGTACTGTATATACATAAGTAATTTTCCAATGTACTGTAATTTCTGTAAAATTGATTCAAAATGATCAATATATATAAAATAAAATTTTACTGAGCAATTTGTTTACCAATGTTTACCAATATTCAAAATGTTTATCCAAGTATTTACAAACCATTCTGTTACTGTGTGTGATTAAATGAGCTGATTAATGCAATGACTTACAGTGGATATATAAAGTCTACACATCCCTGTTCAAATTCCAGGTTTTTGTGATGTAAAAAAATTACAAGACAAATATTTTTACAACTTTGTTCACCATTACTGTGACCTATAACCTGTACAATGCGATTAAAAAAAAACTGAAACCTTTAAAGCAGAAAAATATAAAATAAAAAACTTACAATAACCTGGTTGCATAAATATGCGCACCCTTAAATTAATACTTTGTTGCAGCACCTTTGGCTTTTATTACAGCACTCAGTGTTTTTGGGTAGGAGCCTATTAAATCTGATTGATTAAATCTGAACACAGCCACATCCCCAGATCTAAAAGAGTGAGCACACTTTTGTAACAACATTATCTCAGTTGTTTATTTTTACTTCACCTCCCTGAAAGGTTTCAGTTTGTTTTTAAATTGCACTGAACAGGTTATAGGTCACATTAAAGGTGGACAAAGTTGTAAAAATATTTGTCTTGCTGTAATTTTTTTACATTACAAAAACCTGGCATTTGAACAGGGGTATGTAGACTTTTTATATCCACTGTATTTTGTTTTTGCAGTGAATATATCACAGCATCATACAACTGTACATTGATCAATTTCTTTAGGTGTGATATTGAAGTAAAAATAACCTTACCTTCTGAACATCAGATGGCACTCTCTTGAGAAAATCCAGTATTTTGTTGCTTTCAATTTCATATGGGTTGCGGAGCTTATTTGTAAATTTGTTTAAACCTGCAAATATATTAATAATTACTTAAACCTGAAACTGAACACAAGATATGTCATATTTTTTCTGATCATTTATTTTCAATGATTTAGGTAATTTTTCATATATATATGTATATACACGTATATATATATACGTGTATATACATATATATATATCAAAGATGGTGCAAGGACTGTCGGTTTGCCAACAAGTGCATAAAAAACTTCAAAGTTCCTCAATAAAAGATAGAAATGAATTTATACTATTTCACCTCCTTCTGTATACTGTATAACATTAATGACTCAAGGAATCTAGAGAACTTACAGAAAACATTATATATTAAAATATATTTATATATATATTAACTGCTGTTAAGTGCTGTTGGCCTCTGTGAGCTCTGGGGCACCTGGCAAGAATTGAAATATGTACTGTTGTCAGAGAAATATGTATTTCTTGTATTTATTTCCAAGAAATGGACAATGTATGCTCTGGACCAAAGATGAAATAAACCACCCAAACAAGTCCCTCAACAAGTCCAAAAGCCAGGGTCTGTCATGTCAGGTAATTGTGTCCCTTTTGCAGAGTAAATTTGTTTCATTTATTCTCCCTGTTTTAGCAGTAATACTAATTCCTGTTTGCACCAGTTTGTTTTTATTTCTTCCAGTTTTGTTTTTAAGGCATATATCTTTTACCATGCAGATATGTTGGCATCTTTAGTAATGAAGCCTGTATGTTTTCAATGTTTAGGGTTGTTTTCGTTAAGCAAAACAATATTAACATTAAGCAAAAATAGTTTATTGATATAATAATATCAGTCCAATATGACTAACTAAGTTTTTGGTATAAATTATTTTACCACATGACCAGTAGATTCTTAGAAAACCAAACACTAATGATATTCATGCTCTTGATTCTGTGTATTTAAATAATTAATTTAAAGGGGTGTGTTCAAAATAATATCAGTGTGTAGTTCAGTTAGTGAGGTCAGTCATTCTGTGAAAGTGACTCCTTATTTAAGGGTGAAGCCAGCACATGTTGTACATATACATATCTCTCTGGAATCCAGAGAAATATGGGCCATTGGAGACATTGTTCAGAAAAACAGTGTTCATTGAATAAAAGGATGATTGTAGAGGATAAAACTTACAAGGAAGTGCAATGATGGAACAAAAATGAAAAAAAAAAAAAACAGAAAGACATAGAAGAAAACTATTCAAATTAATTAAGGAATAGCTAGAATGGCTAGACTCAAGCCTATGATCAGCTCCAGGATGATAAGAGAGTCTGAAGTTATCTATGAGTACTGTGACAGTTTGAAGACACCTGTGTGAAGCTATTAGCAGTAGGTTCCCACAAAGTCTATTTAAAAAAAGGCCATGTACTTAGGCAGATACAGTTTACCAAATAACACATTAACTGGACTAAAGAGAAATGGAGAAACATTTATTGTCTAACCCCTTTTAGAAGCTTTCCTCACATCCATGCTAATCTCTGCTGCTTCCAATCTCTGCTGATCTTTTCCACAATATATACTCACCAGCCACTTTTACAACTGTCTTAATTCTTTTTGGCATACATTCAACAGAGATGGTATATTACATTATTTGATTGTAACAAGTGGTTATTTAAGTTACTGTTTCCTTTCTATCATCCCAAACCAGTCTGTTCATTCTCCTCTGTACTCTCACATCAACAATGTATTTTCTTCCACACAACTGCCCCTCACTGAATATTTTCTCTTTTTCTGACCATTCTCTGTACACCTTAGAGATGTGAAAATCCCAGTAGATCAGAAGTTTCTTAAATACTACGACCAACAACCATATCACATTCAAAGTCACTTAAATCACCTTTCTTCACATTCTGATTATCAGTTAATATATATGTATATATATATATTTAATGTTGCATTTTGACAACTGCCAAGGTTTATTTTTTTTGTAAGCACAGACCACAAATAATATTTTAAAAATTGCTTTTGTAGGGAAACGTATTACATCTTTGTACTGACTCAAGGCATAATGTTGTCAACATGATTTTATGAATTTAAAAGTTTTAATGGGTTTCTGCAGTACCATTACAAATGTGTAATAATAGCGTGCAGTGTACCTTGAGGGCACACAAAACATGATTTATATCAGTGCAGCTGTGCACGTATACCCTGCCGAATAAGAACAGTAGAACAGTAGAACAGTAGATCAATTTCCTAATTTTGATCCGCTATCCTAAACAGCCCAGAAAAATATATAACTATTATAATGTCTTTAGTCAGTCATCTCTAAGCTGCCAGGTGAAATCATGTACAAATGTCATATAGCAATAACAGAGTTATACAGACAATAAATGACATGCTACTGAAAGTGAATGCTTGCTAACTTACCCCATAACAAGATAATGTAACGCAAAGGGACATAGTATAGCGTAATTGTGGTTATGAGGAGGACACAGCAGGCCAGGAATGACAAGAACGGCACTGACCACTTGAACGTGCTGCAAAAAATAAATGACTACATGTAAGATTAATCATGTAGAGTTCCATATCTGCAAAAGCTCACCCTAAATTTTTTTTATAACAACCATTTGTCTATGTTTACTCTAATATTTACAGTTTTACATGTTTACTCTAATATTTACAGTTAAAATAGTTTAAAGTATAAGTATATGTGCATGTTTATCTATATTTTTAGATGTATACATTTACCTATATTTGAATATTATCTTAATTTACCTCATGAAAGTTTGTGGTCATTTTCTGTACAGGAAGACCATGTGATATTATACTGTTTACAGAACACACCTTTAACTGCTTAACAACCCTTGAAATCAACTTCACAAACCTCACCTTATTTTCAACTTGAGAACAGTGATAATTTTCTGCGAATGTAATGAATATATAAAACTTCTGATTACACTGACAGCAGTGCATGCTGTTAAATTTGTGTGAAAAGAGACTTGTCTTTAAAAAAAGGCTTGAACACAGTTCCACTATGGTTTGAATATCATTTAGAGTAAAATGGTTTCTGTTTAATATATATCATGTACCATGCACAGTCTATGTGAATACATTGAAAATATTTTTACACTTACTTCTTTACTCGTTCTCCGATGCATGCTATTTCATCAAGAACACTTTGGACTGTGAGCACAATTTCTTGAACCATATGGATTTTCTCCATCAGGCCTCTTTTCTCTGATTCCTAAAGAAGTAAATAAAGAGTGATGAAGGGTGACAGTCATTGGAAAATGGAAGATAAAGAGGGTTTTATTTCAAATGGGCTATCAGGAGTAATTCATCTACTCAATGGTCTGTAATGAGCAACTGAAACTTCAGATCGCTGCAATGCTGTGTGCTTTAGAAAATGACTTTTTGTGTTTCTCAGAGTTTCTGTAAAAAGAAATTCCACCTCAAACAATTGCAGAGCATTACAATCAAAAAGAAATAGAGTTGAAAAAATATGGCCATAAGCACTCGGGATGAACACCTAGTGGTTTTTGTATGTGTTTGAAAATGAGAGAGAGAGACAGAGATAAGAGAGACCAATGCACAACTCAACACTGGGCAAGTGTTGGCTTTGATTTTGTAGCATACACACCAGCAGGTAATTCACTTTTCAGTGCAAGTGCTATAAGTGAGATTGAGTCCAGCCCTTGCCCAGTTGCACTTGAAAGATAAATCTATTACCGTCTGTGATAATATGTAAGTGAACTTGTGGTAGTGTATGTAATCTTATAATAAGGAGTAATGTTTTCACTTAATATGAGAGGAATGGGAAATCCCATTGCCGTTTTGCACTCAATGCATCATGGAGTATCAGGTTGTGGTGTAATTTAGACGCATGCACCAAATGGACTTGTGTAAGGGCTGTCTATTTCACTTAGATAAGATTGTGTGTATAATCTCAAGTCCAAGATGGAATAATCCCATCAGAGATTCTTCCAGCAAAGAATCCCTAGTGCAAAGCTCTTCAAGGGTAGGGGGATGCAAAGAGCTGAATAAAACACAAGTAATGCAAGCTAAAGGGAGCTAGGAAGTCCCACATCAAACAGAGCAAATAAAAACAGAAATAATGACATCTAAACAGAGTGCAGAGTCAAAGAGTGGGGATAAGGGAAAGAGAGCCATGTGATTGATGAGGGGAAGAGTGGTGGCTATGTTTGTGTTTAAAAAGCATTGCTTCTATAGAGAGAGTAATAAGTGACTGACCCCCTGGGAGAGAAAAGGACATGACTTAAAGCCATTCTTCATTCCAAGAGACAGAGGAAGCCAGTGAAAATCCATTCCTACACTCTGAAAGTCTATAACATACTGACAGGGCACTAGCTAGACAAAATGCCTTGCAGTGTGCACTAAAATGCTAAGATTTGGTTCAGTAACCCTGGCCATCTTGAGGACTTGTTCAGCGGTCATCATCTTCATCCATGAGATCCTCAACAACTTCCGGAGGTACTTGATTCTGAATGGCTCAAGACATCTTTTTTAAGTGTCCAGGCTTTACATCCATTGTGGATACTGGCCAGACCAAGGCTTTCTTCAAACATAGGTTAGTGTTATCTTTGTTTATTTAACTGTCACCACTACCATGACCATTGACATCCTTTACTTCACTGGCACAGTCTGCAGCATTTGTTTCTGCAGGATATGTTTCCCAAAATACTGTGGATCTGGAAAGAATTTACAGTGCTTTACTTTTCGGTTACAGACATATTCCAAAATGGATTAAATTAATATTCCTTACAATTCTACACAAAATACCCCATAATGACACAATACACAAACTGACAAAATACAATAAAGATACAATAAAAAAACAGTTTGTTTAAATTTTTGTTCAAATTTACTAACAATAAAAAAAAATAATGTACATACAGTGGGGCAAAAAAGTTTTTAGCCAGTCACTGATTGCTCAAGTTGGAAAAATGAGGGAGGTCTGTAATTTTTATCATAGGTTACACTTTAGCTATAAGAAAAAAATAGAAAAACATTGGAAAATTTCATTGTAGGATTTTTTAAGAATTTATTTGTAAATTATGGTAGAAAATAAGTATTTGGTCAACCACAAACAGGCAAGATTTCTGTCCTCCACACATTACCTTTATTAATGGCACTTGTTTAACCCTAACTTGTTATCTATATGAAAGGTACCTGCCCACAGCCCCAAACAGTCATACTCCAACCATGGCAGAGAACAAATAGCTATAGAAGGACAACAGGAAAATAATTGTAAACCTGCACCAGGCTAAGAAGTGTTAATCTACAATAGACAAGCAGGCTGGTAAATCAACTGTGATAGCAATTGTAAGGGCACATGCAAGATCTCATCGTGTCAGGTCAAAATAATTGAGCTTGGTAAGCAAAAATCCCAGAACTGTACTGAGGGACCTGATGAATGACCTGTAGAGAACTGGGACCAAAGTAACAAAGGCTACCATCAGTAACACACTAGAATGTGAGGGACTCAAATCCTGCAGTGCCAGTACATGTCCAGGCCCATCTGAAGTTTGCCAGAGAGTATATGGATGACCCAGAGGAGGACTGGGAGAATATAATGTGGTCAAATAACACCAAAATAGATTTTTTTGGCAAAAGCTCAACTTTGAAGAAATATGCCGAGTTGCATCCTAAGAACATCATACCAACTGTGAAGCCTGGGGGTGGAAACATCATGCTTTGGGGCTGTTCTTCTGCAAAGGGGACAAGGACGACTGATCCCTGGTAAGGGAATAATGAACTGGGCCATATATCACAAAATTTTAAGCCAAGACCTCTTTCCATCCGTGAGAGCACTGAAGATGGAACGCCGCTGTGTCTTCCAGCATGACAATGATCCCAAATACACCGCTAAGGAAATAAAGTAGTTGCTCAGTAAAAAGCATTTCAAGTTCCTGGAGTGGCCTAGCCAGTCTCCAGAGCCCAGGAGTTACCACTAAGGCCACAGAGTTCAATATTTGTTTAATCCGACCATCAGACCAAATATCAATTTAGTTTCTAATGGTCTGAGACTTTCATTTGGCCACTTGACCATACAGGCATGATTGGTAGATGGCAGAAAAATGTCTGTTCTTCTGGAAGGTTCTCCTTTCTGCACAAAGCTATTTCATAGTGACAATTGAGTTCTTGGTCACCTCATAGTGGCTCCAAACGTCTTCCATTTAAGGATAATGGAGGCCACTGTGCCAGGTCTGTGCATCCATTCAATCCTTTCTTGGATGTCTATAGGCAATTATTTTCATTTATGGCGTGGTTTGTTATCTGACATGTACAGTCAACTATGGACCTTATTTAGACAGGTCTGTGTGCCTTTTATATCATGTCCAATCAACTGAATTTACCACAGGTGGGTTCACATCAACAATGGATGTGGAAACAGGATGCACGTGAGTTCAATTATAAGTGTCATGGCAAAGACTGTAAATACTTATGTACATTTGATTTGTTTTGTATATTTTATGTTTAATAAATTTGGAAAAAAAATCCAAACAAACTGTTTTGTAGAATTATGAGAGAATAATCCATTAAATCCATTTTGTACAAGGCTCTAACATGACATTATGTGGAAAAAGTGAAATACAGTGAATATTTTCTGGATACACTGTATGTGAAAATATACAACATTTGTTAATTTCATTGTTTCAGCTGCATTGATTAACATTCCCATGTTTCTCAGTATAAGACACCAGCTCCTGTAGATGTAGCAAATGTGACAAAGTCATCAGCATATTTGAGCTTGATAATAATCCTTCCATTTACCCTGAATCTTCCTATAAAGCCTTGTAATGCATTGTTCTCCTAGGACCTTAAAAAGACATGGTGAGATGCTACATCCTTGGTGGATTAATTTTGTGATGCTGAACAATGCTGATGTGTGATTGGCGGTGCAGAGATTTCTGAGTAGTTAGACCATGTTTAAAGGGAAACCCATCTGAAGCAAAGTTATCCACATTTGGTCATGCCTCTGTGAACCGGTGAGACATTTCATGTATCCATATAAATGGCCCACCATATACAATGCCTGGCTCCTTTTTCTTGTTTTCTTCAGGATTATCTGATCACAAACTGATCAGTTCTGAAGCTTCTTAAATTCAGTTTGTTCTCTTAAAATCTGTGGGCAAATTGTATTGGCAGAAATGTGTGTTGGAGATTACCAATCCATGTTAAGTACAGAAGTCATCAAGGGTCTGACCCTAATCATTATTCCTTCTATGACCATATATCCTAAACACCTTAATTTCTTCTCTGTTTTTCCATTACTCTTGCACTGTAATAACCTGCAATGACAAGTAGGTTCTGCTTGGAAATCTCTTCAAGTACTCATGCAAAATCCTTTGAGAATTGCTTAATCTTGTCATCTTGTTTGTCAGCAGTTTGTGCATAACACTATACAAAAGTCATTTCTCTTGGTTTGTGGCATTCAGACATTTAGCTATGTTCCAGACAGACTGTGGTGTTTGCAGTCCTCTTTGCCTGTGAACAGCACTGTGTGTCCATCCTGGTTCGTGAAGTGTCCCATGCCAATGCACAACTTTCTCTCTAGTTCACCAACAAGAATTAATAACTTGACAATTGAATTAACCATTTACATTAGTTAACGTTCCACTTTCCAATCTTGACATAAATTGACAGTTTATCTTATGGCTACGTTCATCTTCTTTTCTTGTTTGTTGAGCAATATATCCTTCAAAGGCGTTGGTGATGAGCCAGATATAATCTTTTAAATACCCAGCTTCTCTTTCACAATGGGTACCACACCTTTACATCCTAGGTGAAGTAGAACCCAGTATGGCATTTTAGGTATTGTACACAAAGGGTATCAGTAAAACATGTGGCAGATCATATTGCGAGAGACTCGCTGTGGCGACCCTTGGTGAATGGGAAAAAGCCGAAAGATGAAAAAAAAACCCTTTCGTGCTTGAAGTGATAATTACATTGACTAAGCATCTTCATTTCTTTTCAGCCCTGCAGTCGACCCATGAGTGGGGATGTGTTTACTCTCTGTCTCGAATCTCCTCTTTAACCTTACCTTTAAGGGTAACCCTGCTATTAGAATAGCTCTAGACTGTATTTCTAGGTAGAAAATATAATATTATCCCAAGCTTCCCAAGGAGCTAACTCTAGGTGCTACACATAAACCCGTCCCTCCAGACACCTGCAGCAAATCAGCTTGCTGCATGCCATAAGCAAAATTAACTGCAAAGGTTTTATAAACACAAACACAAAGAGCAAAACCACATGGTTAATTCCCCAAATATATGGCAACTGTGTGACTTTTTTAGTCATTTTTCAATTTAGTTCAATTTTATTTCCTGAGGATAAAAAAAGTCTACACATCCCTGTTCAAATGCCAGGTTTTTGTGATAAAAAAATTACAGCAAGACAAATATTTTTACAACTTTGTCCACCTTTAATGTGACCTTTAACCTGTACAGACTTTTTACATCCACTGTATATATAGATTTTTAAAATAGAACATTGTTGCAAAGCATCTTTACAGAAATTAAATACAGGTTAAAGACAGACTATGACAATGGCAAGGAAAAAAACTCTCTGGGTGATAAAAGGAAGAAGCCTTAGCAGCAAAACAAATGAAACAGCACTCTCCCTCATGCGCTGCACATTCCAAGGTGAAGGAGCATGCCCTGGAAATGCCATGTCACTAACATTTTCGGGCTGTGAGAAAAAGTGGTGTCCTCGCAGTTCAGATATGTATTATTATATTAATTTCAATCGCTGTTCACTGGCAGTTTAATCTGAGCTGTCATTGATATGGTTGGATATAATCATCTGTGAGAAATAAAGCCAGAAATTTGAGAAAACCAAGACATAACTAAAATGTGTTATTATTTTAAAGCCTGGACACTGAATAAAGAAGAAAAATTTATTCAGGCTTTTGAGAAAAAAATCGTCCAGAGGTTGTTGAAGATGGATGAATGGATGAAGATGATGACCACTGAGTAAGTCTACAAGACAGCCGGAACAGTAAAGGAGCTCCTGAATCACATGAAGTTCCACAAGTCATGTTATGAGGCACCCACATAAAAGCATTGAAGGAAGTCTAATAACAGAACTTGTATAGGAAGTCAGAAGATAAGGAAGCTCTAGAATAACATGGATGGTTTACATTACAACATGAAGGCCATCCTACATGTCTTTCAATGCGGTAGGAAACCGGAGCACCCGGAGAAAACCCACACGAACACGGGGAGTACATGCAACTCCACACAGTAAACTCCATCTCGCCCGGGGATCAACCATGGGTTCTTCTTGCTGTGAGGTGATAGCGCTACCCACTACACCAGTTTGCCACCCTAAATGTAAACTTGAACAAATTGGTGGATAATAAATTAAACTATTGTTATTTTCAAATCAACAAAGGAAACAGAATTTACACTCAACACTTAAGTAACACCTGCAGTTTGTATAATATTGCTTTTTCAAGGCATTTTTTTTCATTCTGAGGTTTATCACAATTGTCTGGCTGCTGGGCATCCACACACATAATGTGCATCATCATTGAATTAGCTGCTTAGCTCTGTATTTGGGAGAGAGACCTTCTTTCAGCAGAGTGATTTCTCTCTGAAGATGAAACTCGCCTGCAGTCATAAAAGCTGAATATATTTAGCACTTTATGGATATGAATCCTGGGCCTGCAGCCACACAGTGCCGGGGTCAGTGCTCACTGGCTCAGAGATTCACACTTCCACAGTCTGAAAGCAATAACACATCGCCTTCCTTAAATGCAATCCTCACTTGAGCAGACAACATGGCTAACATAACTATAAGCTATGTCTATGATTATACATGTTTAATAAACATTTAAATGTGCACATAAAACACACAGGAAATGGCATTCTATCCACAAAGTGCCTAAGGAATAAAATGAGAAAGCATTTGTGTTGACTAAAGCCTTTAAATAATACTTTGTATAAACAAAAAAGAAGCACCATTTATTTATTTAGTCCAAGTTCAACTACAGACAATCACCCCTATTCATAGGTGCCAGCTGTGAAATTTTTGTACTGTATCTATTCCCCAGAGGAAGGCTGACTTCAATTAATGATTCCATTCTGGACTTATTTCTGCATTTTGAAGGAGCACAACGAAGCAACCAAAATCCATTTATGGTCTAAGAGAAAAAGTCCCATGAGGCCACACTGATGCGGAGAAAAGAAATGTGCTTCACTGAGACACTCACTGTGCCTGTACTTATTTCGTATTCATTTAACTTGGATGTTGCAAGTTAAACACAGAAGCTGGACAGACAATGCAACACAATAGTGCTGCAAGGTCACACCGAGAGCCCACAGAAATATCAGACTGTATCTAATCAAAGAGGGGAGAAAAAATGAAAAGCTAAGGCACAAAAATAAGGCAGTACCTTTTCATCATCATCTTCGTCCTCTGCAGCAGAGATGCTCTCCTAAAAGAAAAGAGGATTGCAGTTAGAGGAATCTTCAAGGTGGGGACATAGAGGCACCAGAGCATTTTTTCTAACAAACACCTCATAATGAAAACCTTCTCTTGTATGTCCACCCCTATTGGGAGAGGCAGGTTGCCTTAGCAACTACATCTTTGGGTGACCTCGAACAAAAAGAAAGGTGAGTGTGATAGGGCCTTCTTCACAAGAGCCATGTCACTGCCAAGCAATCTCATTTCTTTACAACATAAACACCCACACTCGCACAGAAAACAGAAAGGGAAGGAAAAATGAAAAACATTTAATTTGGGCTGCTTGTGCTTGCATCGCTTTACATCAAGTCATTGCCGTCCCTCTGTGTGTACGGGATGTGACATGGGTGTTCTGATTCTACTAGGGAGACAAGGTCAGGACACTGCTGTGCCCAGACATTATTCAGAGCGCAAAGCTCTGCTCACAGCCCGAGACCCAAACAACTAGAAAGGGAGAGGCTTGCTTACACTAGAACTGAAGCTACGAATATTGCTTCTGATCCAGTGACAACAAAGGTCACTACAAATGCATAAAGATGTATATTAGTAAAATATGTTCATTTATATTCATGAAAATATTCATAAAATTATTCTGTCTGCTACATATGATTGTTTGTCCCATGCATTAACATACATGCTTAACATACCTTAATAAATAAACAATAGAAGGTGTATTTGCTGTGTGAAGGTGTACAACATCTGAAATAGATTGGGAAATCATCCAAAATAAATATGCCATTGCATGTAAATCAAGACCAAGAAATGCATGTTTTTATACCAACAAAATTTTATTTACACAAATATTCAACTCAATATATTTAATCATGTATAAGTGGTCAAGACAACTTACTGAATTATATACCTAGCATCAGAATGGGGAAGAAAAAGGATTTAAGTGACTTTGAACGTGAGATTGTTGTTGATACTAGACGGTACCGATCTGATTATTTAACAAACTGATTAGCTCCTGGGATTTTCACACCTAACCATCTCTAGAGTTCACAGTGTATGGTCAGAAAAAGAGAAAATGTCCAGTGAGAGAAAGTTCTCTGAATGAAAATGCCTTGTTGGTGTACGATGTCAGATGAGAATGGACATACTGGTTCGAGATGATAGAAGGGCAACAGTAACTCAAATAACCAATTGTTTGAAGCAAGGAATGTAGAATACTGTCTCTGTTGAAAGTATGTCAGGAAGACACTTAAGGCAGTTCTGAAGGAAAAAGGGGGTGCAACTCTTACTAGCAATATGTGTCTAATAAAGTTGCCAGTAAGTGTATATTTTCAAAACTTGGTATATAAAGCATCCACGTGTAACTTTAAATAAAAGACAAAACTGTAATTGGTTCCCCAGCATTTAATTGTGTAAAATATAACAGTAATTATAATAAACAACATATAAATTGTAGTTGTGAATGTATAATATATATACAGTCTTTGTGTCAAATAAAAGTATGTGCCTAGGGGACAACATGTTCCAAATTTAGTTGCTTTTATAATAACCTACACTTTTCAGGGAGGGATTTTTTGAGAATTTGTAAAGTGGCTGTGGGGATTTGTGTTCATTCAGCTACAAGAGCTTTATTGAGGTCAGGCACTGATGTTGGGTGAGGAGGCCTGGGGTGCAGTCAGCATTCCAGTTCATCCCAGAAGTGTTCAGTGGGGTTAAGGTCAGGGCTCACTGCACAAAACTCAAGTTCTTGTAAACCAAGCATGGCAAACCATGTCCTCATCGATCTCCCTTTGTTCACAGGGGTAGTGTCGTGCTGGAACAAGTTTGGGCTCCGTAGTTCCAGTGAAGAGAAACCTTAATGTAATATCACGCAAAGAGAATCTAGAAATTTATATACTTCTTACTGTGTCTTAACAGTTTGAGGAAGTGAGTGCTGATGGGGTGTCCACATACACATTCAGCCATACAGTTTACTTTAATATGATTAAGCTATTCAGTGGGCTGTGACAGATGAGGGCATGTGTGTGTTTGTGTGTCTTAGATGTCACTACACTCACCAGGTCTTGACTGTGGCTACCCACGCCTGACGTGATGTGGAAATAGTTCCAGCCAAGGAGCAATAAAAGGAAGAGAGGCAACATGAACAGCTCAAAGTGCCACACTGTCAATACAAAAACCTGAAAGAGGAAGAGAGAAGGAAAGAAAGGACAGATGAAGAGAGGCCATACAGAGGGTTAGACTGAAGATCTATGCAGTGGGCAGCAATATAAAACATGCCACCTCCTCAGAAACAAATAAATGTGTCATAAGCCCTTGCAGCCTACAGAAATACCCAAGCAGACTGCCATGTCACATTACTATCTCTACTGAGCATAGCAATCTCTCAACCTCCGTCAGGCACAAACGTTAGCAGTATATTTTAATATTTCTAAATTCCATTTGCATCGATTAACACTATGCTGGCGCTGCGCAATTCCTTAGCAGCGGAGTCGTCCAGATATTGGCTGACATACTGCTTTCTGATTTTACCATAAAAAAAACAAGTGCTGGAAGCAATTTGCTTTTTAACTCTGTAAAAAAACCCATAAACCTGGTAGCAATAATACAGATTGTGCTGAATGAACAATCCTTGATAATGGGAAATGAGGAGACACTTAACACCCTGCACCTCTCAGCCAAACACTAATTGGACAGCCACGCTTAAGCAAGTTCATTGGTGGTCTAATGAGTGTGTCTATGGAGCAATCACAGGGATTGTCAATCAAGACATGAAGAAAGTTAAGAGTTAGAAAGCTATTGAGTCATTTGCTTGTATGTACAGGATGTTCATCAAACCGTGTAAATGCATTTATATATTTTAATGCAATGCAAGGCATAATTAACAATAAATGCAAGCTATTATATAAAGCGTATTTTAGAGAGACGTGAAAAACCTACACATGTGTTCTGAATTTAAATGAAAGCTATCACTTCACTTCACATATGCATTATTCATGCTGCACCTAGAAATATTGGGCAGAAGAAAATGAGTTCTGATCTGATTATCTGATTAATGGTCAGAAGTCTCCTACAGTCTGCCTGTGCTGTCCGTGGAAAGCTCCCGCTTTTCCTAAGTATTTTTAATAATGCAGCCTATAAACCTTACTCATGCTTTATTCCATCCACATGCCATCTGTTTTATGAAAACACAATCTATTTATTGATAAAGGAAATTCACACAGTGTTTCTGTGATATAATATTCCTAAATGTCCATACTATATGTATAAATACACCCACCAGCCACTTTATTATGTATACCTTCTTAGTAAAATGTTGTACTCTTTTTACATTCAAAACTGCCTTAATTCTTCGTATCATGCTTTCAATAGAGATAGTATTTCACATTCCTTGGTTTTAATAGATGGTTATTTAAGTTACTGTTGTCTTTCTATGATCTCAAACCATCTGTCCAGTCTGACCTCTCTCTGATATCAACAAGGCATTTTTGACCACACAACTGTCCCTCACTGGATATTATCTATAATAATATGGATATTATCATATCTAGAGATGGTTGTGTGTGAAAATCAAAGTAAATCATCAGTAATACTGAAATACTAATATCAGCACCATCTGGCACTAACAACTATCCATGTTCACAGTCACTTAAATCACCATTCTTAGCCCCTTCTGATGCTCGGTTTGTACTTCAGAAAGTTGTCTTGGCCACCTCTACATGACTAAACGCATTGAGCCAGTGATTGGGTAATTAGATATTTGTGTTAAATAACAATTGCACTGGTGTACCTAATAAAAAGGCCAGTGAGTGTATAAATCATTCAGGTGTAAGCCAGAAGCTAATTATATAGGGGGTTCAAGGATATTGTGTGTTTACTACTGGTGATAATTTATACAGTGATTTTAGTTAAACTTTGACTTTTTTATTTTTTACAGTTCAATAACAAAAGCAGTAGAGGGGTGGCGTGGTAGTGCAGTGGATAGTGCTGATGCTTCATAGAAAGAAGGACCAGGGTTGGATCCATGGGTAAGGCGATCCATGGGTAAGGCATGGGTAAGTTTTACTCTGGGTGCTCCCGTTTCCCATGCTAGGTGAATTGAAGATGCTAAATTGTAATTGTGTAGAGATTATATGGATTGATTATATGATTTGGATATACATATATACTTCAGGCAGTGCTAAACACCAGCAAATCCCTGTCATATTAACCTGTGTCCAGACACACACGTCATATATATTCAGTAGTAAAATCTGAGCTACATCTTCCTACAATTAACAGTTTAGTTAATCAAGAGATACCAGTTAAATCGTAATAAACCATCCACATAGAAGCCAAATGTTAATAGTTAATGTTCACACCAAACATTAGAATGAAGAAGAAACATGATCACACTGATTGTATACATAGCATGGATGGTGCCAGATGGACGAGTTCAAATATTTTATAAACTGATCTTCTGGGGCAGTCACAGCAGTCACAACAGTCTCCAAAATTTATACAGAATGGTGCAAATAACAGTCAAAATAAAACACATCAAGCGAGTTGCAGTACTGAATTATTAATGAGAGACTTTGGGGAAACGTTTCTTTAGAAATATAGCAAAAGAAATTAGAAATACAATATGTTTTAGTGTTATCCTAGGAGGATAATAAGACAAAAAATTCTCTTTAAAAGGATATTAAGACGTGTGTGTGAGTGTCTATCTAGTCCAACTGAATACAATTTCCATCACACTGTGTCACAAGCAGCCTGCATTTTATAGTGCCTTACAAGGATACAGAGAACAGGAACAATATCACACTCATACACACATTTCACATCTTATACACAAAGTTATATCTATACACAAGTCAATAAGAATTTAGAATTCTGAATTTACCTAATGCGCATGTCTTTAGACTATGGAAAAAAACCGGAGAACCAGGACTAAACACATGCGAACAGAGGGAGAAGATGTAGACACCACACAAAAATGTACTAGGTCCTTCCTAATAGAATGTACCGGGTCTTTCTTGATAGTCACAGCACTATCAACTGCACCACTGTGCCTTCCCAGAGAGACAGAGAGAGAGAGAGAACGAGAACAAAAGGCTGCAAGTCTTCAAAAGTGACACTAGCCCAGCAGGAAAGCTGAACTTCTTCGCTCTCACTGCAAACACTGCTATATTAACCTCTAAAGTAGGACTGTCGACTCTGTATTGTCCCTTGAGAAGACTGGAAATCCGTTAAGGATAAGGAATCTGTCTCATGTATTTATAATAGCAAATTAATGTAAATTCTGGCTCAGCACCATGTACTGTATGATTGGTGAAATTGCATTTCAGTACATGATGCCCAAACACAGTGCCTAAATGAGAGGATAAACATGTGAGTTTTTCTCCCACCATGTGTGCATACAACAACTTTAAGCTCAAGTACACGCTGAAAATGTACATACATTTTTTTTGAACACTAATAAAAATCTCCCAGCAAGTGCTTGGCAAGGTTGTTCCAATTCAGTCACTAGGGCATTTATGCAGGGTACAACTTGTCAAATAGCCGCCAACTAATGAGTAGGAACAGAGATCTACCTTCCCCCATCTCCTAAAATATTCTACCAGTCCAGCAGAACTAATGCTTCTCTACACAGTTTATGTACGTATTATTAGCAGCAAGTGTCAGTGATTAAGGGAGGTAGATAAATTGCCTCTTGTCAGCTGTACAATTAAATTAGTGCTATCAGATGCATTACAGAGGTGTGTTGCAAAGCTTTATTGATTAAATATTATAATACGCCAATAATGTGTCATTGTGGCCATCTTTAATTATTAATAAATTTGATAAGAAACAAAACACAACCATCAGTAATAACTGGGTTACTTGTGCAACGGAATTATAAATGAGAATTAATTTGAACTAGCACGTGGAAAACAAGGGCTTCCTTATGTGAAGTTCATTCATGTGACAAAAAGTTATGAATGATGCTTTCTGTGTCTAAGTCAAAAATAAATGCAGTTTAAGTCTGAGAAGACTTGTCACCCGTGGAGCGTGTGCCCTGAGAAAAGCGGCCACGGCAGAGCCTCTCCACATGCAGGGTTAACAACAGCATCATTAATAAAATTTTGGCTAAATTATTTTTGTCAATCCTTGAGCTGATATGTCTATCTGGGTGAATTTCCTGCACCTAATAATAAAGCACTCAGCAATTTAAAAAGGTGTGAATAAAACAACTCCAGGAGCTGCAGATAGATCTGGCAGTGGGTGCTGCCACCTACGCTGTCCCTGGAGGTGGAGAGGGAAAACCATGGCAGAAATAAAAGGACAAAGATGCTCACATGGGGGGTTTATACAATCCTGCAAATTGATTAAATAGAACACTTAATGTTTTATAGGTTTACTGCACATAACAGATGAAAACTAAACTGTTCTTTGTTGTCAAGGCTACATGCAAGCATTTATTATAGTACTAATACATTACAGTGCCCATTTTATTAAATTAAATCAATTCCTCTGCATTTTACAGACAGAGGGATAAATAATTAACCAAAGAGATAAAAGAGAAGAAGTTGAATCCATAAAATAAAACATAACATAAAATATATTATAGGTAAACATTTCAGTCTGATATATGAGCTGAGTTAAATATATAAAAAAGCACATAGTCAAAGAAATGCATCATGATTCTGATGCCAAAAATAATTTATATAAATAAATTCATCCATTCATTTTCTTCTGCTTAATCCACAGGGGGTCAACAAGAGCAGGAACAACCCTAGACAGGGTGCCAATCCATTATAGAGCAAACATACACTAAGGGCCACTTTAAAGACACCAATAAGGCTAATGTGCATATGTTTGTATGTTCTCCCCTGCACAAACATGGGAAGAACATACAAACTCCATACAGAAATCACCTGAGATGTCCTAACTGGGGACACCTTATTGTGAGGTGACAGCACTACCCACTGTGCCACCGTGCCACCCTGTATAAGTAAATTGCCCAAAGGTTATTTTGAACTAGCAATCTTTTAAAGCTTCCTTAGCCTTTAAACTGACTGGTTCAAATAAATTGTATACGCATCATATATCTTTATGTACAAGTGATGTGGAAGTTTGTATTTCTCATGAAGAGATGTGCCCTTAAAAGTTAACAAGACTTAAACCCGTCTACTGGCTTTGTGCCTTTGTGTGAGCAGTTGTTAGAGATTGAAATGAAAAGTTATTTCTTCAAAGTCTGATGACAGCTGCAGTATTCTGCATTGCATTAATCTATAAGGGGTCAGATACTGTCACCGGCCACAACTGGTGTTTGAGGTGCTCCCTGGTTGGCGCTCTGCTGGAGGCATCAGCAGAGGACAACGCTGACCTGACGCCATAGTGAAAATCAGTCGCAAATTGTCTGGCGCAAAAGACTCTCTATTTAAACAAAAGCGCACCAGAATTGAGGCTTAGCATTGTCCCATTCCTATAATTTAAGGGACAAAGTTAGACCAAGAAAAATAGAAGAGAGGTGGTAGAGGGTGTAACCCCTGAGGTAATCTGATGCAGTGATATGTGGAAGATTAGGGTGAACAGAATTATCTCTCTCATTCCCTCCATTTTTCTTCTTCTTCTTCTCGCACCATCTCTTCGGTGCACCAATAGCCTCTTGAGCAGCATTTCCAGAAAGCCTGCCATGCCTTGCGCTTGCAATTTGATTGCTTCTGCAAGCGCCACCCGCTTCTGGGACACTTTTCACTCTAATGCACTCATCTCCACTAAGTCTCCATTTTCCCTTTACTTTTTTTTTCTTTTTTGGTTCACTTTTGCCTTTTGAGGAATGCTACTAGCACACAAGTTAGCGCCGCCATAGTCTAGCGAGCTACATTTTTAATTTTCTATTTTTACTACTGTTTCATTGCCAACTTGGGCTTTTTATTAGCACTATTTAAGTTACCTAGCTGTCACAATTGGGTCCACAGAAACGGCCCGAAACTTAAAAAATATATATATGTTAATGGTAATTCAAAAGCCCCAGATAAAACACCTGATAAAACATGATGTATTGAGGTCAGTCACACCATTGTATGCAGTTCTTCATTACAAATGTAAGTACATGAAGAAAAACATGTTGTCAGTTAAGGGGCGGAGTTATATAATGTACATCCCAGATAATATACAGGAAAGAAACAGAGTGCATTGAGACAAATAAACATGCTAAAACACTAACGTTAAAAGATTACTCTTATATTGATTAATGACTTATGGTGTTTGTAATTAAGGAGGATGAAATAGACACATCTAAAGACAATGCGGTTCACATGTTTTTTTTATTTTTTATAATGAGCTTGAAAAGCCCCCACACTGGCCAGAGAGATGTTCTGATGTATGCTTGTGTGATGCACACTGAGAGACGGAGACAAAGGCAACCATCTAAAAATGGTGCTGTATGGCTGTGAGTGACTGCCATGCTGACCCTGCCTCAGTGCACTGGCCACCAGTCTTTAATCCATTTCTGGAGCCTTAACCCCCAGCCACCTCATGGGTGACAGGTCTGCCATATGAGCCTTCTTCCCCGGAGACCACAAGGACCCGAGTGTCAGTTCAGCACACACACATACACATACTATACACTATACTGTACGTACACACACAAAAATCCAACACAGCACGTACGTACACACACAACACAGACAGTGGGGAGATAAAATGGAGCACAAAAAGCAATAGGCTGTGATTCCTACACAGATCAGTACTCTCAGTGTTGGGAGGAGCACAGTAATCATGAACACTGGTCATTAAGAATACACATACACACAAATTATTAAGAAAGGTATAAATGTTTGAAATATATATAATATATATAATCTATATATATAAATCCGATTCCAAAATGTTGAGACAAAGTACGAATTGTAAATAAAAACGGAATTTCAAAAGTCCATATTTTATTTGTAATAGTAAGTAGATGACATATCAAATGTTTAAACTGAGAAAGTATAGCATTTAAAGAGAAAAATCAGGTTATATTAAATTTCGTGACAACACATCCTAGAAAATTTGGGACAATTCCATGTTTACCACTGTGAGATATCCCCTTTTGTCTTTTTCCTGATTTCCATAAAGAACTTCAAATTTTGATTCGTCTGACCACAGAAGAGTTTTCCACTCTGCCACAGTACATTTTAAATGAGCCTTGGGCCAGAGAAGATCTTGGGCGCTTCTGGATCTTGTTTAGATATTCTGGCAACGGCGGCATGATTAATGGTGTTCACAGGTAATGTTCTCTGGAAATATTACTGAGCCCATTTTGAAATTTCCAATACAGAAGCCTGTATGTGATGCAGTGCCGTCTAAACACCCGAAGATCACGGTGATGGCGCATAATTGGGGGATTGGTGATTCTCTTCCCATCTTTACTTTTGAGAGCCGCTACCACTCAAACATGCTCTTTTTATACCCAGTCATGTTAATGTCCTATTGCCAATTGGCCTAATGAGTTGTAGTTTGGTTTTGGTTTTTCCAGCCTCTTATTGCCCCATCCCAACTTTTTTTTAGATGATTTGCTTTCACAAAATTTTAAATAAGCCAATATTTGGCATGAAATTTCAAAATGTTTCACTTTTAACATTTGATATGTTGGCTATGTTCTATTGTGATCTCAGTTTTTGACTGATACAATATCAGTTTTTGACATTTGTAAATTATTGCATTCCATTTTTATTTACAATTTATACATTGTCCCACCTTTTTTAGAATCGGGTAGAGAGAGAGAGAATGAGA
>JAOUQT010000033.1:17999560-18012419 GCA_025769995.1 Xyliphius kryptos
TCAGAAGAATAGTCATTGATGCTCATCAGACGGGAACCGTTTACAAAACCATCACTAATCCATAGTCAGACAGACTGTGTACAAATGGAAAACATTCAAGACCATCATTACCCTCCTCAGGAGTGGAGAACACACCAAGAGCAGGGCGTGTATATGTCCTTGAGGTCACTAGAAACCCAAGTTAACTAAAGCAACTAAAGGCCATTCTCACATCGACTAATGTTAACATTCATTAGTCAGTCATTAGGAGAACAATGAACAACAATAACATGGAAGGTTTGCAACCTAGTTAGTGTTCTTTCAAAAGTATACAGCTGCTTATCTATAAGCATGTTAAAGCTATATATATATATATGTATATACACACATTAATAAAATAATGAATAACATTTCATGTAAATACGGTATTCATAAATTATTAACACATTTATAACGCTTCATAAAGTATTCATAATGCTTGATAACACTTCTCATAAGCCTTGGCTAATGTTTGTAGATGTACAGTACATAGCCACACTCAAAGTGTTATAATAACATGCCAATAGGCTTTATTACACAAAGTGACATAATGCATTATAACTGACATATTTTAACTGTTCATTTACTTATTATAGACATAAAGCCTTACAACATTTGTGTTTAATTAGTGCGTTTTCTAAAAATGACCTGCTCATAACTGTTTATAAAAGCTTATAAGCTGTCTTTACAAGTAGTGTTGTCATTAATTAACTTTTTGAAGAGACTGCATACATAGTAGTACATAATAATGAAGATTATTAATGCTCTTTACAGACTTTATGTAAAACGAAATCATCTTGTTTCAAGTAAAAATGTCTAAACATCCAAAAAATCAAAAGTTTATATAAGTGCATATTATAATGCATTATGTCACTTTGTGTTATAAAGCCTTATGTCAAATTGTTATAACAGATTATGACTATGATTATGAACATATGTGAACATTAACCAAGGCTTATGACAAATGTTATAAAGCATTATGAATAGTTTATACAGCTTTGTAAATGCAGTTATAATGCATTATGAATGTGGGTTTCATAGAAAGTGTTACCAAATAATGTAAAGATTTTACTCATCAATTATTTATGTAATAAGTTAATTTTAAACACAAGAATTAAAGTAACTTTTCACATTTACAATAACTTGCACACTATTAGACTGAACACAACTAGTTGGCCTTTACATCATGTCTAGGCCACTGTCTTAATACTCAATCAATAACACTGGGGAGACGTGACAAGGGCGACAAGATATTATCTGGCTCGCACTCTGGGCATCTGATTAAGCCTTCATCCCCACTCTGTCACACTAGGGATGTGATTAATTTAATGCCATTATATCCTAATGACAGGCTGTCTGCAGGGCACACTGCCTGCCCCTTTCCTACCCCTGCTGTCAGTTGGAAACTCAAAAGGGAGAGCTCTTAGCCCTTGCACACTTGTATATGTACACACACACAGACACACACACACACACACACACACACACTCTTAACCACTTCAACCCTTAGCCTACTCATATCACAAGTCTGGAATGCAGAATTTATTTTGTCTTGTGTATGTATAAAACTCCACCACTTCCAGATGCTGGCAGCACACGTTTCTTAAAAATGCAGCCAGAAAGGAGAACTCGAGGTAACCCTGGTAATATTTTCCAAACAATCCTAAAAGAATTCCGAGCTGAGTGGCACGCAATGCTGAAATAAAACCATTATGGGCCAATTTTGGAGAAGCATTTTTTTTTTTCACTTTACCTTTGTGATGATTTATGGAGGTGACAGATTAGCGTTGCCTCAGGTGCCGAATGTGGTCTGAACTCTGAAGGGTCTTAATTATAATAATTAGCGAGGGCCTCTGATTTCTATATGAATAATTGAGTAAATGTCATGGCACCAAGACCTCAAAGATAGTCTGTTCTACTCCTTCCATTGTGTCCACACCCCAGTGTTCTCTGTCTTTATCCTCCAACCAGGTTGGTGGTGGTGTTGGGAGTGACATGTAATTCCACCACATTTGCCAAAAGTAGTGTAACTAATTAATTTCTGACAAATAAATCAGAAAAAAAAACACCATGATGAGTTAAGATACTGTCATTATTTTCCCACTTTAAATTCAAGAACAAAAATAAACAGAAGAGAACACAGTCCTTTTGCAGGTGGGAGCCAAATGTATTGAAGCTAGAGATGAGACAATGAATCGAAAGAGTGCCTTAACATCTTCATGACAACATTCATAAGAAAAATACATTTTAGACAAAGTGGCGCAATTCGCAAGTAACAAAAAGATACACTTGCAGCGCACTTGTGAAAATCAATGGATTTAAATATGTAGTTTAAGGGATTTTTACTAAATAAAGTAATATTTTGTGTTTATATTCAGTGAAAGCCCTGCGTTGTCTTTTTTCATGAACAAAATGTCATTTCGTATTAACATTCAACAACAAAACATACCAAAGTGTGCATTGTTTCTGTAGTTTCTAACAATTTTTTGTTAAAAGTTACTTATTGCATAATATTTGTAATTATTTCTTAGATGTGATCATACCTTCAAAATCTGTACCTGTATCACATACACATTAAACCTACAGAGACTCTCATAATGTTTCACTTAAAGACTTTCACTCTTCTGGGGAAGCTTCCTACCAGATCTGTGGTAACTTTTGCCCATTAATGCAGAAGGGCATTTGTGAGGTCAGACACTGATGTTGGACAACATGATGATGTCAGACCTGGTTTGCACCCCAAGAGGTTCTAACAAAATTGTGCAAAATATATATAATGTTCCAAAATAATCGATTAGTTGCTTTATTTTAAACATCAGTGGAAATGGGAAAGATGGAACCAACATTATTTTAACAAAAAGTTCCACACAGTTCTCAGTTTAGTAAATATATTAAGTAATTAAGCAAATCTTTTAAAAAAAATGAAGCTCACTGTTTCTAGTAGAAAATATATTTTTGAAGCAATAACCAACAAACTAAATGACTTTGACTAGACCAGATTTCAGCAACATGTACAATTCTGATTTACGAGCTTGTACTAAATATCATTTTCTTTATAGTTGTTTTAGGTAAAATAAAAAAAAAAAAATAAATAAAAAAAACACTTTATTACAAAAATATTCAATCAAAATATGAAATAAACAAAATAAACAATAAACATAAAAAACTATGTAGCTACTACAGACTAAAATACATTTTACTTTAAATCTTCATGAACAATTTTACTCTTTTTTGGTAAAGTTAACCTTAAATTAGTTTAAAATTCCCATTTTATTTAACAATGCATTTAAAGAGTGAAAGAGTAGCACTATGACCTGGAAGTTTCTGCCCAGCCCATGAAACGTTCTCTCCTGGCTGGGCATGGGGAACCCCCCAAAACCCAAATACATGAGAAATGAATAAAGTACCTTTATGTTGAAAATGTATTCACCTAGCAAATGAATTTAACTTTACCCAGAGGTTCCCAAACTTTTGTGCAACTCTGCATGTGGATGTTATCGCCACTGCCAACTGATTTAAACCGAGACATTTAATGAGCTTAGAAATACAAAACGGAACTAACAGACAAGTCTAACAGCAATACATGACAGTTTGCTTGGTGTGAAATGTTACTCACCAGTGGAGGCATCATTCCCTTACTGGATGGTGGGATAACCACTCTCAGATCTGGCTTTCGGTTCCCCATGGCCATGTTTCCCCCTGGCGGAGGTGGTGATTTCGTAGGCATGACTTTGCCCAGGCCATTTCCACTGGGGGTACCCAAGAGTCCTGGTGAGCCCCTGGGATTCACAAAGCCGTTTCCTGTGGAGATACGGAGACGGAACACACCATGAGACCTCCGTTCTAATCACCCGGGTCCCATCAGCCGCAAGCCGTGTTGACAACACACCATTTCGCAGCTGTAGTCGTGGCATAGAGCGGCACGCAACGTTAAGCGTTCCCAACCCTCTGGGAAAGTTCTAATAGACTCTTTAATTATCCCGCACATTTGCAAAAATAAAACGAGCATCTTATAACTGATGAGCCCTCGGTTCTCGCAGTGAGTGAACATATCAAAGCTGGCTTTGCACGTCCAATGATCGGGGAGGCAATTCACTTTAACAAATGTAGTGTGACGTGAGCTTTTTAGGATGCGAATGGCTAAAGTCGTTAGTGTTGTGTGCAGCCACTCGCTGCCATGAGAGGCCATTAAAGCTTCATTTTCGAAAGAAAGGCAAAAACTTTGCTAGTTCATCGTTGAATCCATTCCCTTGTTAATCCAATTAGAATTAACTTTTAAGATTTTAAAATAGAAATGTCAAGAAAGACTTTCCAGTAACACTTCAAGAATCAGGTTTCATTGAATCATTGCATTATAAGTGCATTCATAAAAGCGTTATAAAGTATTCATAACACTTTATAACATTTGTCATAAGCCTTTGTTAATGTACATAAATGTTTGTATTCATATTCATAAATTATTGTAGCAACTTGACATAGAACTTATTTAAACGTTTAATTCTTTGGATGTTTAGACATTTTTACTTAAAACAAGAAGATTACACATAAACTTTGTAAATATTTATTAGCCTTTATAAAGTCATTACGTACTACTCTATGTAGCCTCATTCAAAGTTGTAATTAATGACAACACTTTCTTTTATGTCTGTAAAGAGAGCTTATAAGCCTTTATAAAAGTTATGATTACTTGTAAAGTCTTTTTTAAGAAAGGCACCCATTGAACAGAAAGGTTATAAGGCTTTAAGTCACTTGTCTCCATAATAAGTTAATGAGCAGTTAAAATATATAATTTATAATGCATTATGTCACTTTGTGTTATAAAGCCTTACGGCATGTTCTTACAACACTTTATGAATGTGTTTATGTACATCTATGAACATTACCAAAGGCTTATGCAAAGTCATATAAAGCATTATAAATACTTTATAAAGAATTAGAAATGTGTTAATAATGCATTATGAACACCAGATTTATGTTATGTGTAACTGATATTCCTAAAGGGACTACATCTAAACTTCTTCAGCTCAGGCATACACACAGACACACACACTTTATTATATATACTGTATATATACAAGTTTTTACTGTATACGCATCACAGTTACCTTAAGAATAAAAGACTAAAAGAGTAAAAGGTTCCACTCTATTGTGAGTTAATTCTTTTTTCTGACGTCATACCCAACCACGTATTCAATGCAGAATTTTCCCGCTCCCTGTGTGAACGTCAGCTGCTTACAAAGCTGCTTTTCTACCATCTGTTGGCCCACATTGTTGGAGTTTCCTTCACAAGACTGCATGACATAACCTTCAACAATCGCAGGTCACTCGGCCATTTGAACATGTGACCCCCACAAAACAAACACAGGAATTACTACAGACCCCTGAAAATAACACACCAGACACAAATTGCCACTGTTTTCAATGGAAATAAAACACACAATGTAAGCTGTTTGGGAGCAAGAACTTGTAAGAACCCAATTATCTTAATTGCTGATTTATCAAACAATAATTTGCAGTGGTTTCGAGTCAAAAGCGACTTTAAATATTGGGATGTTACTACGATGTACATATGATGTAAAAAAGTTTACATTCTCCCGGCATGCTTGTCCTTTTTTTTTTTTTTTTTTTTTTTAGAGATGATGAATAATATGAATGACCAAAAACTCATTTTCCACTCATGGTTAGTGGTTGGGTGAAGCCATTTACTGTCAAACGACTGTGTTTTCTCTTTTTAAATCATAATGACAACCAAAACCATGCAAACGAACCTGAGCAAAAGTTCACATACACCAGTTTTTAATACTGTGTATTGCCTCCTCTAACATCAATGACAGCTTGAAGTCTTTTGTGAGAGTTGTGGATGAGGTTCTTTATTTTCTCAGATGTTAAAGCTGCCCATTCATCTCAGCAAAAAGCCTCCAGTTCCTGTTAATTCCTGGGCCGTGTTGCATGTACTGTGCGCTTGAGATCTCGCCAAAGAGGCTCAATGATATTAAGGTTAGGAGACTAAGATGGCCACCCCAGAACCTTAACTTTGTTCTGGTCAATTTGTTCTTGTGTTTTAGACTGCTGTCATGTTTAAATGTCCAAGTACGTCCCCTGTGCAGCTTTCTGTCTCATGAGTGCCCATTTGCCTCCAGTATTTGCTGATAATGTGTTGCATTCATCTTATTTTCAGATTCGTAGCTCACACATTCCCAGAACATCAGCGATCCACCTTCACGCTTTACAGCGGGAATGGCCTTTCCTTTCATCATGGGCCGTGTTGACACCTCTTCAAATGCAATGTTTATAGTTGTGGCCAAAACGTTAGACTTTGGTCTCATCACTCCAAACTCCACCTTGTTCCAGAAGTTTTGAGGCTCGGCTCAACATTTTTTCAACGTGGCAACCTGGTTCCTCTCTGCTCGGTGAGCGCTCGCTCGGGTTCCGGCGCACATTCGTAACAAGATAAGTGTAATTATTATTAGTATGCACCTGTTACTGTCTGTTAACTTTTCACTGGGATCAATAAAATATACCAACCATCCATGTATCTATAAATAACTGTCCAGCTGCTCACAGACAACAGGTTCCCCATTGAACCCTGGTTTCTACAAGGTCTTTTTATAAAGCAAAAAACAAAACAAAGACCAACTTTTAATGTATAAAGTAATATACCACAAAATGCATACGCTTAAAATTCAATTGAGTAACCAGGTATCACACAAATGATCTTGGTTAATGAGCTCAGGGAGTGGTGGCTCAGTGGTTAGGGTGTTGGACTATCAATCAGAAGGTTGTGGGTTCAAATCACAGGTCCACTGAAGTTACCAAAGTGGGTCCTTGAGCAAGACCCTTAACCCTCATTGCTTCTGGGTGCTGTACCAACCCAGTTTTCTGATCCCAATCAAGTTGGGATACTTGAAAGCCGCTTTGGATAAAAGCGTCGGCTAAACAAAATGTAATGTAAATGTAGCTCATTCTTCTTGCTGCACATCTGGATGTTGTTCAAAACTTTTGTGTAACCAATCAAAAAGATTTGAACAGGAAATATACAGCAAGCGTTGGAAAGCATGCATGTGAGGGGGGGAAGGAGGAGATCTGTGCACACTAATACAAAGAGGAAGGAAAACATGTTGATACTACTGACAAAGAAATGACAGAATCAAACAGTATATCTGATTGAGATCGGAGGAGGGCTAAACTATGATATCATTGCAATGAAAAAATCCAAAGTTCTGCTCACACACACCGAGGTGTTGCCTTGCACACACCAAACGAAACTACAGAATAGAAAAACAACTTTCAAAGCTTGCTGGTGTTAAACCCACACTGGTTTCACTTCAGAAACAAAAACCAATGCTGGACAGTATGGTGCTAAACAGAGCTGACCAAAAAAATGATAAGGAACCACAGTCCATATTGTCTTACTGATTAAGTTTAGATTAGTTTAGGATTTTTTCTAATTGGTTTTATTTGCTACAAGTTCTGCATCTTTAATTTATATGGCCTTTGACAACGTGTGTGGGCCTACTGTGCTGAATTTCTTTAACTAGCACCCTTTAATAATTGAATGGTTCAGTAATTACCTATGCTCGCTAAATGTCTTCCTTAATATAATATTATCATATAGTATCAGGACCCAATAACATAGAAAAATATCTTTATTAAATAGAAATATTTGATCTACCCATTTTTTAAGGGTAATGCACAAAATTAAGGTGGGGCAGTTATAGGCTTATGGTTAAGAAACCAGTCTGGGAACCTGAAGGTCCCGGCTTGATTCCCAGTGCCACCAAATTATATTGTCTGAAGTGCCCTTACCCCTATTTCTCCCCGGGCATCGTGTACAAGGTTGCTCACCAATCCACACTCATGTGCTCACTTCACTGGTGTGTGTATGTGTGTGTGTGTGTTGCACTGCACAAATAGATTAAAATTGAAAGAGAAATTATTTTTTTTTTTGTTTAAGAATATTTTTTGCAAACACTGTAAAGTAGCTTGTCATATACTGTGTAAAATTTTAATTTGTATTTCAAATTAAATCATAAAGTATTTCAATTTATGTTATGTTCATTTACGGTGGCGCCTTATTAGGCGTGTCTTTTTTTACACGTCCACATTTTGCTCAGTCATGTAGATAGATGTAAATTTGAAGACAGTAGCTGAACTGCTGATGCATTACTTGTGCGGTCATCCACATATCCTTCATCAGCGCTCACAATGACTGGGGATTTTTGATCGGTGGTCTAATCTCACTCTGAGAATCTGAAATTAAATTTCCTAATTTAAACCGTTCATAATTTGGCCAACGTGAAAGAGAGATAGCACATTTTTTTCAGGGTGCTGCCAACTCTTATAATGCCACTGAGGCTCGGACTGTATCCAAGATAACACATTACACAAATCCGGTATTTATAATGAATGATAAACACACTTATAAAGCTTTACAACCTATTCATAATGCTTAATAATGTTTATCATAAGCCTCTGTTAACGTAAGTGGATGTTAAGCATCACAATCATTAAGTAATAAAAAATAAACTTTGGATACGTTGGATATTTTTGACATACCTAAAGTCTGTAAAGAGCATTTATAATCCTTCATTAGGCATTATGTATGTACATTATGATTAATGTATTTGCCTTTATAGAGATAATAAACAACATAACGTCACCAAATACCCGTAAAGAGCGCTTATACGTTTTCAGAAAGTTATAAGCACTTATAAAGATATATATAACACAGACTTTATAAATCTTAATATCACTTGTCTCCACAATAAGTTAATAAATGGCTAAAATATACATTTGATAATGCATTATTCTTTATAACGCTTTAAGAAACATTAAGAAAAACACGTACATTACACAAAGGCTTATGACAAGTGTTATAATGCATTATGAATATTTATAAAGCTTGATGTATTGGTATCAAATAAAGCATTATGAATACCCAATTCATATAAACTGTTACCAAATTAACATTTAGACAGTTTGCAGGTTATGCCGTCACAATCGATGCGAATCATTACATATTTGTTTTAAAAATTTCTTTCAATAAAAACGTGACCTAATTTTTTACAGGAAACGGTAAACAACTCTATTGCACAGTTAGGTTTTATTACCTGACTTTACCATAGAGAGGAAACAAAATCCTAAAAATGTGGCCTTGTTAAAAAGTTTGTATTTATATATGTAATTATGTTTCCTACAAAGGACGTGTTTGTTACCCTGTCACCCAACAAAATGTGTCAGGAAAAAGTTGTCCAAGCATTTGCTGTCTCAAGACACTATGTACTTGAGTTTCACTTTGCGCATATGAAGGCAACGGTTCGTTTCTGATTTCCATTATTTCTTGCATGGCCTACCAAGTGAACTCAGTAGAGAAATGCCCATAAATGAACAGGAACATAGAGGAGCTGCTTTATCAGGCTGCACGTAGCCAAACAAAGCCTCTTACAGCTCTGAATAATGCATGGTCCTTTGGGAGAGCACTTGCGTAATGGCCTGGCTTCATAAACACAAACACTTTGTTTTCTTTTCAAAGTGAAGAAAAAACAAAACCCCATTTCTTCAGAAAGCACTACAAGGTGCTAGATGAGGCCTGACTGCTACTGAGCTATCATTACCTAAAGCAACTGTAGCAAGCTGGAAGGGGGTAATGCGTGTGAACGACAAAAATGTAATAGATTGCCAGAATCAAAGCTTTGCCTCTCTAATAGATTAAGTGGAAAAGAGACCAAATTCTAATTATAGTTTTAATTAATGAAGCTGAAAAGTACCTCTTTAGTGGGTGCAGTCGTATTGTTTTGGCTCAGGAATCAGCGCACGAGAACAATGCTAGCCTGCGAAACAGCTCCAGCAACCTTTGCCAAAGGATTACTTTCATATTTTACTTGGAGAGCATTTTGTACAAAAATAAATATCCTTTATTTTTCCTCTATCAAAGTTTAAGATAAAGGTCTCAGCGTACGGACTGAGGTAGCTGGACGGGGGTGCAGAAACAGATTTAACTCGCTTACAAAATATTTCTGTCACAAAAACAGGCTTGTAATTGTTCCTAAAAAGCCTGTAAATCCTCTGTATTAGTGAGGAAAACTGCCATGCTTCTAGGCATGTTCCCCGGCAGAGCAAATATTTCAGGCTCACGCACATTCCAACAAGCCTTTCATTGTCAACACCAAAGAGTACATCTGTAGCACGCCATGTTTAAAGCTGAATATCAAATTGTCTCTTAGATGGTCGTGTTTTAGCTCACTAATTGGTGCCCATCAAAACACATATGACATATTTTTGGAACATTCAAACTCACAGCTTTATCTCAGCGCAGGATACGTTAGAAACTTTAAGAAGCCAGGAGCTCAGATAGTCATAACTGTGCTGTGGTTTCTTCAAAGTAAGATATTAAGTGACATAACAATAAAACAAATCTAAACACAATAAAAAAAATCCCAAACTTGATTACATTTTTTTGGGTTTATTTTTTTAAACTACTTCATGCTTAATCAGTCTGCATTTACCGTGGCATTGTTTGGACAAGGTCTCTGCATTTATTAAAGTCACAAGTTACATACAGTCATGAGACTGTGAAGTTAATAATGGAAGTTTATCCATGAAGTCATTTAGCGACTGACAAGTATCCCAACTGGGCGGCACGGTGGCTTAGTGGTTAGCATATTCGCCTCTCAGCGCTGGGGATTCCAGGTTCAAATCCCTATCTGGGTCGAGTTTGGATGTTCTCCCCGTGTCTGCATGGGTTTCCTCCCACATCCCAAAAACATGAAGGTAAATTGAATGCTCTAAAGTGCCCTGTATAGTGTGTGAATGTGTGTGACTGTGTGAGTGAGTGTGTACCCAGCGATGGATTGGCGCCCTGTCCTGGGTGTATCTGCCCAGCGCCCGGGATGTCCTCCCCGTGAATGGGCATAAGGGAAGCCCACCGTGACCCTCATAAAGGAATAAGCGGAAGATAATGAATGAATGAATGAATGCATTTTACCTGGATTCCATGTTTTTGGAATGTGGAAGGAAACCGGAGAACCCGGAGGAAACCCACGCGGACACGGGGAGAACATGGAAACTTAACCCAGATTGGATACGAACCAGGAATCCCCAGCGCTGAGAGGCGAATGTGCTAACCACAAAGCCATCGTGCCGCCCCTCTACTTAAAACTGAGCGCTCTAAATTGCCCCATATAGTGTGTGGTTATGTGAGTGAGGTCGTGCCCAGCGATAGATATCTGGGTGTAGATGCCCAGCGCCCGAGAAGTTCCCTCCCCCTGGATTGGCATGGCAAGAGGCGAACATGCTAACCACTAAGCCATCATGCCGCCCTCTAAATGCTGGTAGTTCCTGTTATTGTTCACCCTCTTGGTTTTAATTATCCTGTTTACAACCACTGAATGTTCTTATTAGAACCTTATATGTAAGTTTTTTTTTGCACAAAAAGATCTCTCCTCTTGACTTTCACCTCCGTCTTTGCAGGACGCCACGGAGCCCTACTTTATCGGAATATTCTGTTTCGAGGCGGGCATTAAGATCATCGCCCTGGGCTTTGTCTTTCACAAAGGCTCCTACCTCCGCAACGGCTGGAATGTAATGGACTTTGTTGTTGTCCTCACCGGGTGAGTCCACGGCCTGCGGGTACAAACTCTAGAGTGTGCTGGAGATGTATGGCTATATGTCTTTGTGTGTGTTTGTGTGTGTGTGTGTGTGTGTGTGTGTGTGTGTGTGTGTGTGTGTGTGTGTGTGTGTAGGGATGCATACATGAACGTGCGTTCTTTGTTGAACCTGGGTGAGTGAATGCAAACTGTCAGCTAATTGGTTGCTATCATTATGACATCAGTCTTGTGGTTCATAATATTTAATAACACGGGTTTTAATGACGATGGTGGATCTGTTCGACCTCATAATATGCCGTTTAGAAACCGTATACTAAATGGTGAATGTGAATGGAACCTGAATGGATTATGTTTTTGGGAAACAGTTTTCCATATTTAATGATGTCATTCATGTCGGCGCTTAACGCGCCTGTTTGGCACCTGAATACAAAAACCGCCAATGGTAAGCAGATTGCAGGCTGCTGGGATGGCACATAAAATAATCATTAGGCGATTCATAAATATTATTACGCATGCCGAATTAAGCAGGTCTCGGAATGCTGCAGTGAGATATAAGGTTGGTCTGCATGTGTGCTGATAATGAAGCCAATCATGGTGGTAATTAGCCCCGCGGTTGGACCTGTAAACAGGAAATCAAAATCTTCAATAAATCTCACAGAATGAAAAATCATCCATTAAAACGAGCGAGATCAGAGGAACGTCTCCAATCAGGAGGCATTCTGTCTGCCCGGCTGTCACTTCGGAATGCGAGGAGGATTTCGACATGAGGGCTGAGGGAGCAGCACCATCACAGATGTTCCATTTCATTCATTTGAAGGGTTCCATGCAAGATTAAAAAAATACATTAAATATAAACCTTTCATCAGATTTTTTTTAGGAGAAAAAGATTTTCTTGATGAAGCAAACAAATGAAGATGTTTCATGGTGCTTGTTGGATTTGGTTTTTTTTTCACATTGACGTTTACCACAGAGCTGTAGAACGAGCCTCAACACACATATATATACATACAGGGGTTGGACAATGACACCGAAACATCTGGTTTTAGACCACAATTGATTAGTATGGTGTAGAACCTCCTTTTGCGGCCAATACGGCATCAATTCATCCTGGGAATGACATCTACAAGTCCTGCACAGCGGTCAGAGGGATCATAAGCTGTTCTTCTTGCAGGATGGTGACCAGGTCACTACGTGATGCCGGTGGAGGAGAACGTTTCCTGACTCGCTCCTCCAAA
>JAOUQT010000033.1:18016003-18027143 GCA_025769995.1 Xyliphius kryptos
CATACACACACACACACACACACACACACACACAAGAAGAGGTTCAGATCTATTGAAATGGAAAGATTGCTGAACTAACCATAAAACACCATGAACAAAGTGGAACATTTTGGTTTTATCAACTTCTTTTATGCCATCATGAGTCCGGCTTTGAGATTTGTAATAGCTCTGTGCACGTGTGTATCTCTTCAGGCTTCTATCAAAAGTGAAAGACGACTCTTGGGCTTTGGTGCTTCTAATAAACAATGGGGTAAACCAGAAGATGGATAGCACAGTGGAAAAATGTAATCTCAGGAGAGTGATCTCAGGATCACCTTCAGCTCGGAGGAAAAAAAGCTTTGGCTAGTGTAAAGAATACTGTCAGATCTTTTTTTTTAATAAAGTGGTTTGCACTTTACTCATGTGGGACGTGCAATCGGAACGTTTCTCGATCTGAATAACAACAATGATTAGGTTATTAGGCACCTGATTAACAATACATGTAAATAATGTCCACAATCTGTCATGAATAAATGATATATAGGTTTATATAGAAGGCCAAATGAATGTAAGCGTCTAAACTTCACATTGAATGCTACAGGCAGCAATTTGAAGTCAAGCACTGATGCTGGGAGACAAAAGTTAAACACTTTGCACGTCAATCAATCGCAAACATGCGTCTAAAGTCAGCACTTCAGTTCCTCCATTCCGATTGATTGTAATGAGACTTACATTGTGTGTAGGAAACCATCATCGCTTTTTTATCTTAATACTATTATGGCTGGACATATTTTTGTTTAATGTTTTATGGTTATTTATTAACACAGGGCTTTTTACAATAGTACATTCACACAGTGTCTTGGTGGTTAGCACGTCTCTCAGCGATGGGGATCCAGGTTTCATGTTCTCCCCGTGTCTGCGTGAGGTTGTCTGGTTTCATCCCACAGTCCAAAAATGTGGACTCAAGGTAAATTTGCTGTGCTAAATTGCCCCATATATAGTGTGCCCAGCAATAGATTGGACCCCTGTTTTGGGTCTATCTGACCTGCGGCCAAATCGTTCTTCACTGGATGGGCATGGGAAAGCCCCCCTCATAATCCTAATAGAGGATTGTTGTAGCTCTATTGTGGTACGGGGTGGTAGCTCAGTGTTTAGGGTGTTGGACCAATCTAAAGGTTGGGAGTTCAAATCCCACGTGTACTGAAATGACCAATGTGGGTCCTTGAGCAAGACTCTCAAGGATTCTGTATTAACCCTGTGTTCTGACCCCAATCAAGTTGTGATATTTGTAAGTCGCTTTGGATAAAAGCGTCAGCTAAATGCCTAAATGTAATTGTCCTAAACCTCCAAAGAGCAAGTTCGAGGGACAGTGGCAAGTAAAAACTCCCAGGATGTTGTTGAATTTTAAGAAAGAAACCTGTGAGGAAACTCCTCCTTAAGCTGCCAGGCTAGCATTAGCGGTGCAGGACACCAATGTACAGATTTTGTAATTACCAGGGGTTAATTTTTCACAAATAGAAAAACTGATTCAATTTAGTGAGGTCATCCTCGCAAAACTGCAAAACAAGTGGTCCAAAAGGAATCCAGGTTCTTTCTAATGTGTCACTAAAAAACGTGTATATAAGCAAAGTTTTAGGATATTTACTCCCCCTTACTAGCAAACAAAATGCTAGCGACCTAACATTTTTTTTGGAACATGATTGATTTTTCAAAATGTTACACAAATAAAATGTGGAAAAGATAGGATATCATTGCATTAGGATGCATTATTAAATTAAGGAATGTGCAAGAAAAAACAATACAGATTTTGTCTAATCAGCCAATCATGTTACAGCATTGCAAGGAGGATGAGTCGCCCAATGAGCCTTCTTACAAAAACACAAAAAAACAAAGTTTTTTTCTTGCCACTATTGCTTCGGCTTGCTCTTTGATGGTCCAGGCTTAGAACACTACTGTATAAAGTAGCTTTAAGACAATGTACTGTTGTAAAAAGCATTTTATAAAATGGGTAGTCCTTAAATCTGATTGGCTGAGCTCTTTGTGCAGCCGTGAAATTATTGCCAATAATGAACATCTCTAACAGCTTACATTTGTATTAAAGCGTGATATACAATACATTATTTTCCTTTTTTTTATAAAGTGCGTTATGTAATTTGGTTGTTGGAGAAACTAAAAACCTGTTACTCCGCGATCAGCGTTTAATTTATAGTTTTATTGTTATATTAACCATTTAAAAAAAAAGCAATAAGGTGTGTGAAGTTGTGCATCATTATGAATAAATCATGAAACTGTACTCCGCTACGCGTCATGCCTAATAACACCTCTCTCCCGTGATTTATTCGCAATAATGCACGCCCTCTCGTACCTTACTGCATTAATATAACTGAACAAACTTGAACATAAACTTCAATGCCAGAAGACGTCATGGTTACGACGTAACTGTGGCATAACTGTTAAAACCAGATATTGGTTTAAGTAATATTGTAATTGCTGACCTCAGCGATAATGTTCATAATTTGTTAGTGCAATAAAGCAAAAAATATCCAGGGAGCAGCAGTGCCGCAGACTGAAACTACTTGTCGAAGGCCGTTAGAGGGCGGCGAAAAATGGCAAACTCTTTTGAGTTTGCGGAAAGGTTTGTAAAATTGTGCTGAGCAGTAACACACTTTAATATGATGAATATAACAAACACTGATGCTGTTTCAAACGCAAATGGAGGATAAATGGAGGATTGTTCCTGGTAAAGTTTACAATTTCCATTGGTCCATCAAAATGCAAATACAAAAATTTGAGGATTTAGAGATGTTTCTGGTAGAATTGTGTAACAGAAAGCATCATTCAGAAAGCATCACCCCTACACTCCCTCAGTTAAGCAGGCATTCATGTCATGTACTTACATTTATTAATGTATTTACATTTGCATCATTTAAAACTGTACATACACAATTTATATCCAGACATTATAAACATGACCACATTACCGATTTGTTTACATGAATAAACATGCAGCTAGCATTATCCTGTTCAACTGTTCAGCATAATGATAGTCAGCACTGCACATGCCTCTTTTGTTAAAAACCAATGCACAGGAACATTTCATCTCACAGCTACATATGCTATTTGATACAGCAGATCTTAGTCAGATTGGAATATTTTATAAACATGCTACACAATTTTTTATATAGACAGTAGGGGTGTAACGATATGTTGTATTTATCATGAATCATTCACTAAGGTTTGGTACGCGCAGTCGCACGGTTAATAAAACGGCACATACATGCAGGAATCCAAGAAACACAAGGCGGAACTAAAATTAAGAGGCAACTCTGCCCCCGAGCCAAGTTATGAGTTGCACCATAGCTGTACACACTGCTAAGCATGTCAAGCTAAATGTAGCTAAGTTTAGGGGCGGCGTTTGGAAACGATACACAGAAGGTGGATGATCCGTCTGCTTCTTTTAAATCATATGTGAGACGATTTTAAAACACGGACAAAAGCGTATCGTGGAAGACCAGTTTACTGTCGATTTTGCTTTCAATTAATGCATTTATGAATCAAATAAAGGTTTTTTTGTCGTAGTGCGTTTGTAACCATTTAAAAAAAGCATTAAGGTATGTGAGGTTGTGCATTATTATGAATAAATCATGGAACTATACTCCACTACGTGTCATGCCTTATAACACCTCTTTCCCGTGATTTATTCACAATAATGCACACCTTTAATATAAATGAACAAACATGATCATAAACTTCAATAAACTTCGGGCGTCATGGTTAAGACGTAATAATATTGTGAAATTAATATTGTAATTGCTGACCTCAGCGTTAATGTTCATAATTTGTTAGAGCAATAAAGCAAAAATGATTCACAGAAGGTGGAGGATCCGCCCGCTTCTTTAAATCATATGTGGGAGGATTTTAGGTTTCTATAAACTACAGAAGCACTGCAGCAGCACAGGCAGATCGAACATGTACGGTGATGAGCATTGTGAGGTACGTTTTTGAAAATATTTCGAATGTGTTAACACATATTCCGCAGAATCATTCACATCAATAACCAGAGCGAATACAAAATCTGAAACCCGACGATTAATCGCCGCTTCTTTTAAACTAATTTGACTAAACCTACAATTTTTTTTGGCATTTACACAATCGTAGGGTTATGTTCCAGAAATTTAAATATTTTTTTTATTCTTATGTTTAAGGCTGCATAAACCCTTTGCACACTCATATAAAGACTTCTTATTCTATTGAATGCTTACTAAACTTTTAAACCTACAGAAATGTTTATATATAGAGCGCCAAATGGTTTAATATATCAAAAACTGTACGATAGAATTAGATTAAAAACAAACAAACTCGCAATACAGTGAAACAGCGAGAAGTAATCCGTAAGATGGTCCACATGGAGGACCCTTGTTTCAAGAATTTAACCCCGAACCCCCCCACTGTTCCGAATTTGGGCAGACCCATAAGGGCAACCACAATTTTGTGTACCGTTACACCCCTAATAGACAGTGCAATGCTGATTATCTATGGTGTGGATCAGTGTGAGCAGTGAAAGCTACTCCATCAGCAGCGCATCATAGTGAGGCTGTTAGTGGTATTATTAGTGTGTTAATGGTACAAAGAAGTGGGCTTTGTTCATGTGCAGATTGGACACTCAGAGTGAGTTGGTTTCTTGGCAATCTCAAGTGTTATGGTCACCACTCACAATAAGATCACCATTGTATCAAAGGAAATGAAACCTGAAATGGATCCATTTGGAGTTTTGAAGTTTAATGTACAGAATATGAAGAAGAGGATCGATTGGAAGTCAGCTGTTGGCGTTTGCGGCTTTGTGACGACTAGGTAAAGTCCTCCTCGTGTCCTTGGCTCTTGTCATTCTTGAAAAACAAAAATGTAGCTCCAAAAAAGAAAAAAGGGAAAAAAAGGAGATGCCTTTTGGGATAAATCTGATACAAAAAGCTGGGTTTGTGAGCATTTAGCACAGTCGCCTAATCTGCCAACAGTCAACTACGCACTAAAGAATCCTGCTTTCTAGGGACCTCTTTTACATCTGTTGCTATTTTCTGGGGTGAAGGGTGGGAATGTGGTTCCAGATCTGCGCTCAGAATCCCAAATTGTGTTTTTAATTACAGCCGAGCCCAATATTTAGGAATGAGCTGGGCAGATAAGTCTTCCAAAAATAGGGGCCAGCTATGCCAACAATGTGATCTTATCAGGGTGTGCAAAACAGGGTAGTAGTAAATAACGAAGAGAAGAAAACACGTCCAAAAAATGTTAATGTTTGGGAAAAGCTACATAAAAACGTGAATAGAGGTTGCAGCGTGGCATGATGGGAGGATTAAAAAAAAAAAAAAAAAAAAAAGAAGGTAAACAAAATAGGGAGGAGCATCATCCGTTCTGTCACAAAGCCAAGCAAGAGTGTTGCATTTACTTACGATTTTATGATTTCGCATCATATTATCAAACTCCTCATTAATTTTTTTATATTTTTCTTCTGTGTGGGGGGTGAGGACATATGAGGCATCAGGGTCCGGGCTATCACAGCCTCTGTGTTCTTTCTTGTTAAGTGCCTGTGGTGAATATCAACATAGAAACAGGGATCAACCAAAAATTGCAAGGAAGGAGGCAGTACTTACACCGGAGCGCTTGTATATTAAATCGCTTTCTTCATTTAGTTTGCCCAAACGGTCATCCATGAGGGGACTGTGGCCAAAACAGTCATCAGGATCAGGACTGGCACAGTCACTATGGCCTTTGGTTCTTAATTTCTGAAATAAAATTGGAGAATTCACACACATTGCAGACAGGAACATGCAAACACAATAAATAAGGCCCTGGTTAATATTTTTCATTCCTAACTGAAAACACCCCCCCCCCCCCCCCCAAAGAAAACAGTTAAGAAACATGATTGCTAATTAAAGAAATAAAAAAAATACGGTTAATAAACACCAGTAGAGGGCCGTACATTTTATATCTAGGCTTTCATTAATGATCCGTCTGAATTAATTTACCTGTCAATAACTATTTTATGGAAATAAAAACATCTTATTATGCAGTATTAAGAGCCGCTGCATTGTGGTGTGGGGTGGCAGGGATGTGGTCAAGACACCTGCAGAAACGTGAGTAACAGGCAGATCCATCGGCCTCTAACTCTGTTTAATGCATTCAAAATACTGTGTACACAAAGCCTTTACATATCAACCTGTCAAATCCTGTCTCTGGTCCTCATTCGTACCCCCCGCCACCGTTACAATTGTGTAACCAAACATAAAAATCACCAACCATAACCTCATAAAATTGCATTATTAATTGGGAAAATATTAAATCCTTATTATTTGTAGACAAAATTAATCCTCCTCTTTTCCTTAAAAACAGTTGAATTAGTTCCAATAAGAAGTGCTTTTCTAGCCATTAAAGCTAATGCTGAAAGTAGGTAACAATGTCAACTCATTAAAAGTACTATCCAATCAGAGAGTGTGAATACACTTCTATAGCATAGGCCTTCTAGAAGGCTCTGGTATCAAAGATTCAAAATTGGTTGAAGCAACAGGTTGAGCTACACTAATGATGCTGGGGCCAGCAAAATTCTGCAGGCGTTGGCAGAAAAAATTTAAACCTAGCAACCAATGATACTGAAATGTGATTGGCTGAATGCTCTAATGAGGAAATACACGTCTTAAAGCAGCGCAAGCGGGAGAAACGCAATGAAAGGAAGCAAACACACAATTTCGAATCATTGTATTCTCAGACAAAACATATTTAACATCAGTCTGTGATTCAGATATACAGTACAGACCAAAAGTTTGGACACACCTTCTCATTTAATGCTGTTTTTTTTAATGTATTTTCACAACTATTTACATTGTAGATTCTCACTGAAGGCATCAAAACTATGAATGAACACATGTGGAGTTATGTACTTAATTTTTTTATTTTATAGTTTTTTTTTTCACAATAAGCACCCTTTAAACTGATTGCTGCTTTGCACACGGTTGGCATTCTAAATAATCATATTAATTAACCCTTATAGGCACACCTGTGAAAACCATTTCAAGTGACTACCTCTTAAAGCTCATTAAGAGAATGCCAAGCATATTCAGCAAAATCATCCACATCGATAACCAGAACTAAATCCGCTGGTTTTTACACTATTCGACTAATCCTGAATATTGTTTTAATTTCATTCGCACAACCCTAGATGAGAAATTAGACGGGAACAAATCCATTACTGAAGCAATGGGCATGTACAGTAATCACTCACATATCACAGGAATTACATTCCTGAGACCCTGCAAAGTCTCAGATTATAATTATTGTATCTACACCTATGAATGCCAAAGCCCTCACTGCCCTCACTAATGCTCTCACTTCTTGAGTACCTGCAGGGCTCTGTGATTCTCCATGTCGTTTAAAAAAGTAAATCCTCATCAACACCCTACAATCGTACAATTGATGGTTTGTCCACCATCACCGTTAAACGCACTACTCTCCAGTGTCACAGCAGGGTCTTCCCAAGTACCTACAATGCTGAAATTTGGCATCGTGGTTCCCTATCATGTCCTTGGGGAAAACAGGTTCTTCCTTTTCTATGTTAAATGGTTTGTTTGCTATCGCCATCAAACACAACACCATGGATGGATTAAGGTCTTAGTGAGTATTTTAATTGCCACAAACATCATTCTATAATATGTTAATTTTAAATATATTAACTCTAAAGCCGGGCGACACGGTGGCTTAGTGGTTAGCACATTCACCTCTCAGTGCTGGGGATTCCCGATTCGAATCCCAATCTGGGTGCAGTTTGCATGTTCTCCCCGTGTCTGTGTGGGTTTCCTCCGGGTTCTCCGGTTTCCTCCCACATCCCAAAAACATGAAGGTAAATTGAATGCTCTAAATTGCCCTGTATAGTGTGTGTGGATGCAGGCATGAGTTAGTGAGTGTGTGCCCAACCATGGATTGGTGCCCTGTCCTGGGTGTATCTGTCCCGTGCCCGAGATGTTCTCCCCTGAATGGGCATGGGGAACCCCATCGTGACCCTAGTAGAGGAATAAGCGGGAGATAATGGATGGATGGATGATATAACTGCATAATTTTAAAAAAATAAACACATTTCTTTGTATGAAGCTTAAAATTGACATTTAAGTATTAATGAGTAAGGCTTGCATGAATTGATAGCAAAGTTTGCTATAGCTAAAAAAAATTAAAATAAAATTATGGTTATTTGGTATTAGTGAGTAAAAAAATGCAAATAGTAAACCCTTCTCCCATGTAATTAAAAAAAATCATTGCAAATCATTTCCCCTAAGAGACAATTATTATTACTATAGGGGCAATTTTGAGCATCCTTGTTTTTGGACTGTGGGAGGAAACTGGAGATCCAGAAGGACACCCACTCGGACACGGGGAGAACATACCAACTCCACCCAGATTGGGATTCGAACCAGAAATTCCCAGCGCTGAGAGGAGAACGTGCTAACTACTAAGCCCTTTGGCGCCAGTGTCAACATATATACATATACACTCTTAAAGAAATTATACATACAGTTTATAAGTGATTACTGTAAAAGGGAAATGTTTAAAACGTTTTAGTAAAATATATTGTATTTTAATGTTTAGTAAATCAAAAAAAGGTTTTATTTGATTGTTATTTTTATAAAGTTTGTGTTCACCAGGAAAAAAGTGATTTCTATGAGTACATGACAGTAAACCAGACAACATATAAAGTAAATAATACATAATCCAATAAATATTTTCTAGCGCTGAAGCTTTGAGCCGTGGACAGATTGGTGCCTGTCATGACATTATAAAGTAAGACTATCTGGCTGAAAACAGTTTGGGGCTTGGATAACTGTACTGTGCTAACAGACTACAGCAATGAGTGTGTGAAGGCACAAAATGTGGGAATGGGAGGAATTTGGATCAGCCATGGAAAAAGTCTTTGGGTTAGCCTCAAAGAAGATCTGGAAACCATCAGGTGACTCAGGAGGGGTAGACAGTGTTCCAGTCAGGCTATTCTCATTCAAGTTAAGGGGGATTTAAATGCATAATAAAAAAAAACATTTCTGAAAATTCCTAGACCTAACTGTCACAGAGCAAAAAGAAGGTAAGAATAGAAGATCTGGGCAGCTTAACACCAGTCTCTGTGACAAAAATCATTGAGGTAATGGCGAAACTGCAGGAGCAAGATGCATGATGGGACAAGATGGCCCTGCCATGGGCAGATACACTCAGGACAGGGCACCAATCTATTGCTGGACACACTTACTCACACACACATACACATAAACACTATATAGGGGCAATTTGGAGCAGACGGCTTACTTTGAATCCATGTTTTTGGACTGTGGGAGGAAACCGAAGAACCTGGAGGAAACCCACGTGGACACGGGAAGGACATGGAAACTCCACCCAGATTAGGATTAAAATCGGGAAACCCCAGCGCTGAAAGGCAAACGTGCTAACCACTAAGCCTATAAGCAACCGTGCCGCCTATATTTATCATACGCCCCATATAAAATATATGTTTTTATTCTGTCTGACAGGTTTAAATAACTAGAATGTAACTGTGGGTTCTGGTCTCAATATTTAATTAATGTATCATTTCGTATTTAGAAATATTTTTTGATTTGTTAAAGTCATATAGCATACAGTTTATTGTACATCTATGGAATCTTGCGTTGTGCAATGTTTTTCTTTAAATAGTTCAACAATTCTCACATGAGGTTTGGTACAACTTGATGAGCCCCAACCCACGTTTGTACACAAAGTGAATGTGTACATTATTTAATTTGCAGTCATGATTCCTACATCCTTAAGCAATATAAAATTTTTCAACACTGTGTGTTACAAATTCTGTACTCCTGTTTTGCTCATCACTTAACAATGTAATGTGTTGCAAGCTTTCAGTCTGCTACTTAATCGGTGTCTTAACTTCTCTAACTACTTTTATTTTTTATTTTAAGTTGAAACCAGCTCCTTATCCATGATTCAACCAAAATGCGTCAGCGGTCACATTAGATGACTTTTGATGGAAAGAATCTTGATTTCTGTTAACAGGTTTGGAATCCTGCCAGGATGCTAGAGTGATAACCTTTATGCACATTTTCATCGAGGACCGGGGAATTGTTTCACAATGAAATAACAAACTGAATCTCTCCTGATGGTCTGAGCATTTAAATACATACATATACATACTTTTTTATAATACTAAAAAATACCCAGTTGTTCAATGTCCCATGGGTCCCACAATGAGCAACCGTTGATTAGGTTTGTTTTAATATACACTGCTCAAATAAATAAAGGGAACACTAAAATAACACATCCCAGATATCAATTTTCAGTTGAAATTTTATTTTGTAGATAGTGGAATGTGTTGAGAACATAAATATGATCAAAATGTAAATCAATATTATTATCCCATGGAGTTCTGGATCCAGGGATTTCACAGAAGTGTGGTTGGAGTTACATACAGGGTTTCCTCCGGGTTCTCTGGTGTCCTCGCACAGTCCAAAGGCATGCACTCAAGGTAAATTTAACTCTCTGAATTGCCCTGTTTAGTGTGTGTGTGTGTGTTTGTGAGGCTGTGTAAGTGTGTGTGTGAGTGTTTGTGAGGCTGTGTAAGTGTGTGTGTGAGTGTTTGGCTGTATGATTGTGTGTGGCTGTTTGAATGAGTGTTTGTGGGGTATGTGTGATTGTGTGTGTGTGAGGCTGTGTGTGTGTGTGTGTGTGTGTGTGTTCTCCTCTGTGTGTGTCCCCAGTGATGGATTGGCGCCCTGTCCAGGGTGTAAATGTTCTCCCCTGGTAAGGAATGAGCGGGACCCCCCCTTCCCCTGTGTGCATGACCCTAGTAGAGGACTAGGAGGAAGATTCTAAATGATTGAATAAGATACATTTACATTTAGTCATTTAGCAGACACTTGTATCCAAAGCGACTTACAAATGAGAGAACAACACAAGTCAGTATTTTAAGGAAAAAATAGCTAAACTGCAGCACCATCAACCCTGCGCATTACTCGATCTGGCGATTTATTTATTTTTTTTGTTATAGCAAGGGTCTGTGGAAGAGATGGGTTTTAAGAAGTTTCTTGAAAATGTTAAGTGAGTCAGCCTTACAGATGTTGTTGGGAAGGTCGTTCCACCATTTAGCAGTGGT
>JAOUQT010000033.1:18046530-18070176 GCA_025769995.1 Xyliphius kryptos
CTACACCATACTAATAAATTATTGTGGTCTAAAACCAGGTGTTTCAGTTTCATTGTCTAACCCCTGTATATTTATGTGGTCAATGTAGATATGAACGTAGTTGGTGTGAAATCAGAAGATGCAGAGGACAGAGTGAGGTGGAAAAGATTGATTCGCTGTGGCGACCCCTGAATAAGGGAGGGGCCGAAAGATGAAGAAGGAGAAGTTGGCATAACTGTTAAAATAAATACCATTTTTCCTAAAGATGATACCTGCTTCTCTAATGAATTACAGGTATTGCTTAGATATTAGATATTCGATATTCTTCAATCATTTACACAATATAGCTAGCCTAACAATATTGTATGACTGGTCCGCAATTAATCTAACCAGTTATTAATTAACATAAACTTTATATTTCACCTTCATTCATTCTTTTATTTTCTTCTGCTTAAACTAGATGGGGCCACAGGCAAGCCGGTGCCCACCTGGCAACTCTGAGCACAAGGGCAGGAACAACCTATGTCTATCCTAGGGTGTACACAAACATTCCCAGACTAATTTACTACTTTAAAGACACAAATTAACCTCCAGAGCACCCGCTGAAAACCCACATAAACACTGAGAGAACATGCAAATTCCACATAGAAAATGTCCAGGTTGCCCTACCGAACATAGGCCCTTCTTTCAGTGAGGCTACAGTCACTGTGTCACCCCTGTTTTTCACCTTAGTGTTCTATATATGGTACACTCCATGGTACACAGTGTTACGCCAGATGCCCTTTCTGACACAACCTTCACCTTTTATCCAGGCTGGTGACCGGACAATTTTGCGTCTTCAATTCAACTAGCATGCATGTCTTTGGACTGCGGCAGGAAACTAGAGCACGCAGAGGAAACTCATAAAAACACGGTAACAAAATTCAAACTCCAGAAATTTCCCAGGTTGTCTCACCAGGGGTTTGAACCCGGGTCCTTCTTGCTGTAAGGGTACTATCCACTGTGCCATCATGAATTAAGAATTTATTAAAATAATATTTTTACATTATTTAACCCAAGTTGGTGTGAAAGCAGAAGATGCAGGGGACAGAGTGAGGTGGCTGTTAAAAGGGAGAGGCCGAAAGAAGAAGAAGACATTATTTAAGCCAAGGTATAATTTTTATTTTGAAGGTCAGCATGGGTGAATTTGGTCCTTTCTGTGAGAACTAAAGTAACTTAGTCAGGTCTGTGAGCTTCTTTATGAAGTCACATATTTCAGTTGACAGGGTTAGTATGGAATACTAAAAGTACAAACTGTAAATAGAAACAGAATGCAATAATATACAAATGTCAAAAACATTGTATTTGACAGTGAGACATTTGGAAATTTCTTGCCCAAATATTGGCTCAAATGAAATTTTGTGACATCTTAAAAAAGTTAGGACGAGGCACTAAGAGGCTGGAAAAGTTAGGATTATAAAAAAGGAACAGATGCAGGACTAATTGGCAATAGGTAATTGACATGACTGGGTATAAAAAGAAGTAAAGATGGAAAGAGGATCACCCATCCCCCCAATTCTGCGCTGACAAATAGTGGAGAAATATCAGAAAGGAGTTCGACAGTATAAAATTACAAAGAGTTTCAACATATTATCATATTCAGTGCATAGTATCATCAAAGGAGTCATAGAATCTGGAAGAATCTCTGCGCGTAAAGGTGAAGGGCGGAAAACTATACTGGGTGCCCGTGATCTTCTGGCCCTTAGACAGCAATGCATCACATACAAGCATGCTTCTGTATTGGAAATCACAAAATGAGCTCAGGAATATTTAAAAACAACCGTGCCATCCGCTGTTGCCAGCTAAAAGTATTGTTCGAAGACAAATCCGTATCTAAACAGGATCCAGAAGTGCAGGCATTTTCTCTGCGACAAGACTTATTTAAAATGGACTGTGGCAAAGTAGGAAACTGTTCTGTGGTTAGACAAATCAAAATTTTGAGTTCTTAATTAAAACGAGGGATGCCGTGTCATTCAGACTAAAGAGGAGAAGAACAACCCAAGTTGTTATCAGCGCTCAGTTCAGAAGAGTGCATCTCTGATAGTATGGGGTTGCATTAATGCATGTGGGATAGACAGCTTACACATCTGGAAAGACACCATCAATGCTGAAAGGTATATCCAGGTTCTAGAGCAACATATGCTCTCATCTAGATGATGTCTCTTTCAGGAAAGACATTGCATTTTCCAACATGACAATGCCAAACCACATACTGCATCAATTACAGCATCATGGCTGTGAAAAAGAATGGTCCGGGTACTGAATTGGCCAGCCTGCAGTCCAGATCTTTCACCCATATAAAACATTTGGCTCATCATAAAATGGAAGATACAAAAAGACCTAAGTCATTTGAGCAAATATAATCCTACATTAGACAAGAATGGGTTAACATTCCTACCCCTCAACTTGAGCAACTTGTCTAATAATAAGTAATAACTAATATGTCCAGATTAAACAGTTATTCAAATTAGGCAAAACTTTATCAGGACAATGACACATTGCTACATGGACGTCTGTAAACTGTAGCCATGCTCTATATTCATGAAATATGCCTATAAATCTTTCTAAAACATCTAAATACTGTAACTGGCGAATAAAAAATATTAAAGGAATTTACTTCATTTTATGGAGTCTTTTAGACTATAGGAGACAGGGGTGTTGACTTGCTGAAATCCTGTTATAATTGTTTAAATGTAAAATAAATCTGTCTTAAAAGTATTTTTAAAGACACTGATCTAACCAAACTAAATGCCCTAATTGTCTATGGTCACACTGTAATCACTGGAGGGACTGAATATGTTTACCATTGGTACAGTAAACAATTCACACAACTTTTTATCAATCAAGTGCAGTGTCTGTAGGAGTTTTATGTACTTGTGGTAGTGTAAGAGATGTATATCTAACTAGCCTACCAAATTCTATTTCAGACACTGTTCACTTGTGTTGCACTTTATTCAGTTCTGGAGTGCATGGTGTTTTATTTTGCAGCAATAATTGTTGAAGCGTGCCGGAACCTTCAGTGTTACATACTCTATAACCAGACAATAAGGTGAAATTAAGGACAGAGTGTACTGCTGGAGACCTGATATGCTGGAACACCTGTGGTCCTTACAGACCCCACACACACTACAAATGAAAGCTGTAACCTTGGAGGAAATGCTCCATCAACTTGCACTCAATAAAAAGACTGCTTCAAAACAGGAGCTTTGGAAAAGGGAGACACAAAAGGGATCATGGACACTTTTAATCAGGCAGAGAAGTGGACAGTATCACAATGTGAGATTGTATGCAATGCTTATCTTGTTGCCTTTGTGATATTAAAGATGAACTGCCGATTGCCACTGGCCATAAAGAAACACACAGAGGAAGATTTTCTTCTATGGCATTGGGCTGTGTACCATGGCATGAATAGAGATTTCTGGGGACCTCAGGAAAAGAGTTGTTGATACTCACAAATGACTCCAGGGTAACATCTAAGCATGATGTTCATCCACCATCAGGAGAACACTGAACAACAATGGTCTGCATGACAGGGTTGCAATGATGAAGAAACTTTTCTCCAAAAAGAACATTTGCTGATCATCTTCAATTTTCTAACGATCATGTGGACAAGCTAAAATGCTATTGGACAAAGGTTTTGTGGATGGATTAGACCAAAATAAAACTTTTTTTAAACAAAAAAGGGTTATGTTTGGAGAAAAACAATCACTGCATTCCAGCATAAAACCCTATCCAATTTGAAAAACATGGTGTTGATAATATAATGGTTTTAGCCCAAGTGCTGTTTGGACCAGGATGACAAAACTATGACTTATGAATTATATCAGAGAATTCTAAAGGAAAATGCCAGAAAATCTGTATATGTACTGAATCTCAAAAAAAAGGGGGATCATGCAGCAAGACAATGACCCCAAGAACACAAGTCGTTCTACTAATGAATGTAGGGATGTGCTTATCGAAACATAGAGAGAGAGAGAGAGAACCCGTTTGGAGAAGTGTGATTCACATACGGATGCTTTCGGTTCAGGTGCACTTCTCAGTAGGTGAAGGATGGTTTAGAGAAGCCAACAACAAGGCTAGCCGGGTCAGGGGTAGATGTATATTATTTAAAGCAAAACAAGACAGTTACTCAAGTAATTGTCACATCCCTAAATGAATGATTAAAGAGTAATAATGTTAAACATTATTATAAAATTTGATTATTATTAAATTTAGTTACAGTTATTTCTGCACAGGGGGTCACACCAGATACTGAAAACTAAATTTTACATACTTTTGCCACTCACAAATATGTAATATTGGATCATTTTAATCAAGTATAATATTTTTATTTCCTTTGTTTAACTGGGTTCTCTTTACCTACTTTTAGAACTTCTGAAAATCTGTTGATGCTTTAGATCATATTTATACAGAAAACATTCATAAGGGTTCACAAATTTTCATGCACCAATGTAAAGTAATCAGACACTCCACCATCAACAACGGGAGGAACCCGGATCACACGAAGAAAACCGAAATAAACACACAGAGAATATGCAAAAGTGACAACTCAAAGCCTCTAGCACACAGTCAGTTTAGCCAGTCCGAACTCCAATTATCTATAAAGCCCACATGATTCGTAGAACAACACCCAGACAGCTTCCATAACCTACTGAACCATGCTCAGTAATATCATTAATAAACAGCACTTCTATACTTTGACCAAGCCTATGTGAGGTGCCACAGTTTACTAGCTGTCTAAAGCAGCACATGATGAGCAGTGGTGAAAAAATGGCAGGATGACAACAGGACTGAATTATGTTCTTTGGTAGTGCGTTCACATGGTGTTGACAAGGAAACAGAAACCATGCTTCACGATTTTTTTCTTTATTTGAAGACGACAAGGTTAAAGGGGGAATCATTGTGACTTAGCACTGGGTGATAACAAGAACTGCTTTGTTGGACATGTTGGTTCCCTGAGTGCGCTAACATAGGAAATATAAATGTTAAATTCCATCCAGGCGTGAAAGATTGCGTCAATGTTTGTGCATGTTGCCCATGTATTCAAAACCAGTATGTATTCATAATTTGCTACTGAAACAGTCACCAGTTAGACCAATCTGCTTCCGTCTCTAACAATGATCTGAATCTAACAGAACTGCCAACATCAGCTGTTATAACTATTACACAAGATTAAATAAAATTAATAAGTCCGATTTCAGCCTATAATAACAGCTATAATTATTAATTATGAGATTTATTATTAAATACATACTGTCTTACTACATCATGTGTTTATTATAATATTTACCATGAAACTAACTTCTCAGTGGAGAACTGACAGAAATGAATGAGGAGTTTCTTCACTGTAGTGTTTTGTCATTTTATGATTAAGGCAAGAAATGTTCAGTCTGGCTGAAAGCAACAGAGGAACCATATCTTCACAATATTTTCATACTGAGTACTCATCTAAACTTGCAATCAGCCAGAAACATATTAAATAGCTAATGAAAAGCCACTAACCTCCACAATGTCCGAGTTTGTCCTGCTCTCATGAGGTTCGTTGTACTCTGTATATTTGAGCAGGACTTTGTCCATGTCTGTGCTGGCATACTGAAAGAGCTTGTTGGAGCTGTTAAAGATGATTAGGGCAATTTCGCAGTCACACAGGACGCTGAGTTCATAAGCCTTCTTCATCAAGCCAAACTTCCTCTTGGTGAAGGTGACCTGAGAAACAAAAAGGAAATAAATAGTACAGAATGTAAAGTGAAATTTTCATACTGGTTTGAATGGTCAGATTAATTGATAAAACATCTGCCAATAGATTAAATGTCTTTTATTAATGAGACTGTATAAAATAGTAGAAAAAGATGCACAAGGAACCGGGATAACTGCAGCATTGAAAGGAGCGTTAAGAAAAGGCCAGTAAAAGTTTTGTGAAAGATTCACAAGAAGTGTACTACTGCTGGAGTCAGTGCTTCAGGAACCACTACACACAGATGTATCCAGAACATGGGCTACAACTGTTGTATTCCTTGTATCAAGCCACTTATGACCAAGAGACAACGCCAGAAGCGTCTTACCTGAGCCAAAGAGAAAAAGAACTGAACTGTTGTTTAGTGGTTCAATGTGTTGTGGTCCAATGTGTGGTCCAATGTGTTATGGGGTACTGTCACGAGGAAAATGAGAGCCACCAAACCCAACAATTCAGACAAGCTGATAGCTGCTATTTAAGCAACCTGGGCTTTTATAACACCTTAGCAGGTGTTATATAACCAACACTGATTTAGATATTTTAGAACTAACTATAGGCTGCATGGTTTGAAACCTGATGTCACTTTTAAAATAAAAAGCAATTACATTAAATAGATTTTAAACAGGCTGATATTTTACACTGCAAAAAAATATATATATATACAGTATATTTAGTAAAAATAGTGAAAATGATTATAAACAAAATATGAAACATTTTTAATTTCCAATGTTCTGTGGGATAGGGATAAACTGATTGAGCATCCAAAACCATGTCAGCTGTTGCAGGCCCAGAGTCAAACTCCAGTTACTAACGCTTTTGTTTTTTTTAGTATTCTTCAAACTGATCTATCCAGGCTGAAAGAAATGTATCTACACACTGTCTAGAATTTAAGTGTTTCATATCTACTAAAATCAAGAGCAAGAAACTATTTTCCCATAGCAATTACATGTAATTCACAGGCCAGTTAATGGCATTCTGGACAGGCTGATAACACTTTATACTTGTTTAGTGTAATGAATGTACCATAAATTATCCAGAATTAGAAGTTCTGTCTCAGACTTTATTGGATCCTGCTGTCTTTTACAATTGTATTAATATAGTGTATGTTTACAGTGGAACATAATCACAAAGCATTCCATCTACCCAATAGCACTGGGAGCACTTCACATTTGAATCCAAATGCAAACATGAACAAAATATAAATAAACTATAACTAAACTTAAAAAGAATAAAATGGAGTCACTAGCATCCTTTCCAAGCTTAACTGGACTAAATTCTACAGTTCTTCTGCATTCTTGGGCTTTGTATTAGAAACAGCATTTTTGATGTCACTCCTCAAATTCTCAATCAGATTGTGGTATGGGAATTAGGCAGGCCACGTCATAACATCAATCTTGTTGGTCTGGAACCAGGATGATGCCCGCTTGCTGGTGTGTTTGAGATTGTTGTCCTTCTGAATCATCCATTTCAAGGGCATTTATTCTTCAGCAAAATGAAATATGATCTTTTCGAGTATTTTGATATAATCAAACTGGCCAATGGTGATTGGTATGTGATAAATGACCCCGACTACACAGTATGAGTTGTGCTTGAACTTCCCTGCTTTATTGTCTTCATAGTGCAGCTTGAATTCCATGTTTATTGGTCGTCTTTAGGTCAGTCAATGAGTGCTTTAGCAAAATGCAACCTTTTATAAGGGTTTCTTTACAAATTTGTGTTCATGTAGGCATATTCTTATTGTCGCATACTCGCAGATCACTTAAAGATCTTCTTTGATTTCCCTGAAGCCGATTATTGGATGTTTCTTTCCCATTTTTGTTACTCTATGATCGATGCAAATGGTAGTATTTCCTTTCCCATCCTATTTCTTTTACCATGTAAACCATTTGAGATCATTTTATCAGAGCAGCCAATTATTTTCTGCATCATATATACAAACATGCATCTTTTTTAAATCTCAAATCTACTTCTTTAGCAAAGTTTTTTTATATTTTGGTACAATGTCAGGAATTACCCATTTTACTCACTGATCCAGGGATAAAACCAGTGGGTGCAACTGCCATCCTACTTGACGTAAGGGTCATAATGATGATGACACCTGTTTAAATTAATCAATTACACCCAATTATCAGGGTGTATGTCATGACATTTGACTCTATTGGGTTTTCTATTAAGCGGCTACACATATTAATGCATTTTTTCCCATATTATATAGACTGCACAAGTTTGAGCATAAGTTAAGTTCATTTTTATGTCTAATGAAGTAGCCAGACAGAGACAGTGACAAAGAAAAACTCAGAGAAGTTAATAAGAAGAAACCTGGAGAGGAACCTATCCTCATTTGGGTGAAAATGGCTTGTCATCTGTGAGATCACCGAATATGCTTATGTCACTGCCAAGCCTACATAATCACAGTCATCAACTTTCTCGTCTGCTCTTACTCACAGACCTGTTGTCTAACTGCTATAACAGCAAAACAAGGGCACTAGTTCAGATCGAGCATCAATTCTGTATTAACTTGAACCAGGCACAAACGACCTATTCTCAGGCTTCAGGCTGTTTTGACTGTGCTATGGTGCTTATCTTTATCCTTTAGTGTATACTACAGAAAGTTATATCCATTCTTACACCCTTATAAAAAATGAATTAAAATATAAACTATCTCAATTCAAACCCAGTGTAGTGATACAGAAACATCACAAAAACAGCATCGATCACACTAATGATCTGCTCGCACACAGAATAAGTTGGCGGGGCTAATGTAAAAAATATCCAATATGACATGCAAAAGCAGTGGCAAAAAAAGCAGTCGTACGGAGTATGTATGCATTTAGTTTCTCTAATTTCTTAGAGCTAAGTAAATTAATGGGATATGTTCAGTTTTAACTGGTCACATCGTACCTTTTCAAATCAATGTTATCCAATGAGCTATAAATCACATGTGGTTCACATGAAAAGTCACATGCAGTAAATTGTAGGTGATCACAGTGCAGTCCGCCACAGAATACAGATTTTCTCTCAGTAATCCTTATTCGTTATACGAACAGAAGTTGTTTGACTGACATGACACACAACATAACACAAAATGATGGCTATCAAAATCATACACAATAGGTAAATCATCTCTCAATACGTGCAACCCATCAATCCTTTCATAAAGTCCTTTCATAATCCTTCGTAAAGGACAAATTAAAGCTGAAAAAAAACCAAATCTGATGTAATGGATAAACTAATAACTGTACCAGCATCAAGTCTAGTTATCTATATTTTTACTGTACTTGCTCTGTTTGGAGCAAGTGGAACTCTTTCACATATTTTGGGGTGTAGAGTAACAAATGCTGTGCACTGTGCAGGCAAAGTGGTCAAATTGGCAATGGGCATAGTGATGGTCAAATCAACATACATGTTGTGCCATTTATATTGCTATGTACAGATATATATATAAAGAAGATAATTCCAATGGTGTGTTAAATTATACACAGGAGCCTGGAAAGCTCATGAAAATACAGGCACATTATTAACAGGGTTTAACTCCCAGGAACTGCAACAGATGACAAGAGATTGGAATGCTAAATCGGTTTATCCTAGCCCCTGGACCACATCAGTGCAGCCAATCACTGTAAATTGATGGTGGGGGTATGACATTGGTATATTATCAATATATTATTTGTTAGATAGGCAGAGCGTTTAATGTTAATTAAGATAACATAAGTGAGTAAAGTGATCAACATTACACTCAAGTAGCTGCATAATCATATTTTCTTGATTATCAGAATACATTTAAATCCTTTTAAGAAAAAACAATGGAATCAGATATGTTATATAAACTATTATTTTACTAATATGTTGTTTAATTATTTAAATTCTGATTCTATCATCGTACTTATGTTGTAAACCATTAACGCTTTCCTCCCAATAATTCTAATGACTCGAAACAAACAAAGCCGACAAACAAACAAAAAAATCGACTCCCTACAAGGAGATATAAATTTCGTCATTAATATGTACGTTGATTCACAGATCAGACCATATATTACTTGAAATATGATTTTTTAAATGGTTTTTTATGTTGTAAAACAGATACAAGCACCTAATATGTGAACTGTTTCACTGAACAGATATATCAGTTTTGTTAAAGAACTTAACTGGACCTTGTCATTATCTGCACAGAATGTGAACATATACGGGTTTTGTGTCAAAACATTTGTAGATCTCAGAAAACGGGGCTCATACTCAGCTTATTCTGTTTCTTTGCTCTTCAAATGTTATAGAAACACTGGATGAGTCAATAGATTTGGCAGTCATAATGTACATGAACAGTCAGAGTATAGCCTGGGCTTATACATGACATGCCTCTTAATCCCAAAACTCAGTAAAAGTATCCTGTACCCAAGCTCTCATTAGTCTGGCATACTCTTTCTTCCCCAGCAAAAAAAAAAACACTGTTGTGGCAGTAGCAAACTCTCCCAAACAACACACAACAACTGCTAGACAACATATATGGGCACAGCACATAGCAACAAATAAGCATTGATAAAACACACTGTAAGGTAATGACCCTACAAAAGTCCAGGTAATGGCATTGTACATCTGGAAGCAAGTCTAGCAGGATGAAGCTAGTCATGTTTTTCAAGAACAGTAAATTACTGCTGTGATAGATTAGACAAGAACATTGTTCTGTACAAATTCTGATCAGAATTCTGAGGGACTACTGAACTAGGAAAAGGCTTTATTTCATTAAAAGTCATGCATGGAAAAGTAAGCCTTTATTTATTCCAGTGGAATTGAAAAAAAATAATTATCAGGTCATTATCATCAAATTGACAGGTTATACTGATTAATTCCAAGTTTAACCACCTGTATAACAGCAGATGTTTCGGATCTGGAGAATTCAAATGTGTGTTAACACAATGCAACGAAGGAACGACATAAGCGATGATCGTACAGAAGCAACTGTTGATACCCATCAATCTGAGAAGATTTATAAAGCTATCTCCAAACAATTTAAAGTTCATTAAATGTCCAAGACATTTGCCAGTCGTCCCAGGAATGGACGTCCCACCAAATTCACCCCAGGATCTAAAAATACAAAAATTTGCTTCAAAAATTAGACTCTGCTGTCCTCAGCATGTTTATGACGATAAATTATATTCATATTTATCACATTGGGCACATGCTCTAATCCAGAGTAACTTATCTTACGTTTTTATACAACTGAGCAGTCGAGGGTTAAGGGCCTTGCTCAAGGCCCAATGATAGATTGAACGGGGTGGGAAATGAAATCATAACATTAATTTCAGTATACCATCGTCTCAACCAACTGAGCTGCCATTGCCCATTAACATTCAAACCCATTATCAATTGGTTGAGAAGCGAGTGCCTTGCTGGTGGGCCAAATATTTTCAAAAGTAAAAAAGTTACAGCTAATCTGGAAGTGTTGCCAAGAGAAAGCCTCTTCCTTCTAAAAAAAAACTTGGAATCTAGCAGCGGGCAATGTTATATATATTTCAGGATAACGCAGGTATATTTTTAAACTCAATAGGGTTTAAAGCAGGCATATATGACTTACAGTCAAGTACACATGACATGCACCACTGAAGCATGTAAATAAAGGCCAACAAAACGGAGTGTACCATAGTTAGCTCCGATGAGGAGTATGTGCTGAGATCACCGTCTTATGTGAGCAGGCAAGGTTTACCTTTAATCAAAGAAGTCAAGGGCAAAACTTGTAGAAAATAAAGAAAACCAAGAGACAGCAGCAGCAAGAGCAGAGAAAAATGAACTGCAAATTTCAAACACACCCCGTCATAAACTCATTTTCTCACATCACAGTGTTCAGTGTGAGTTTCTGTTACAACAGGAAATACATAAAGAAAATAAATCAAATGAGCTACTTCACATATGTTCATATACATTTACTATACGCATATTCACATTGTATATACAGGGAGACTCAATCAGAGGCCCAGAATGTTATAATGTAATGCTGTTGATCAGTGGTCATCAACCTTTCCAGGTACAAGATCACCTTTTCATATCTTAACAAATCAAATATCTGCCAGGCTTAAGCTGCTTAACCGTGTATATCCACTAATATCCACCCATGTGTATATCCACACATAGCCACTAACAACATAAAATGAAACTTAGATCTGTACCATTCATGTACATCTGATGTAATGTATATCTGAATCCACTTGACCACACCATTTGACACACTGTTAGAGTAAACGCTTCTCTAAGGGGTCACTAGGGGAAACCTTCATGAACTGGACAAAGAATCCTTGATCTTGATAAACGTGTATTCACTAAAGTTCTACATCAGAGGTCGACAACCAGTCAATCTCAAACGACAATTTTTAACCATATTCTGCATCCCTGCCGCAAGATTCATCCCTTTATCCAACACTTGTTGAGCTGAACCTATCTGTGTGCATGTTGAGAGTCACACTGCAACACCGCGGTTATGTAAATCAGCGGTTTATTTCTCTGTTAACTCTGAAACATGCAATCATTTTGACATTTTTAGACAAATGGGGATTATATGTGTTATAGCGTGATAGTCGTATGGAGATGCTGAAAGGGTAATGTGTGGTATGCAATTCTGTTTTCATTGCTCATTATAGGAAACTTGTGTTATTGAACAAAGTAGTGGATTTCTCAAATGTGACGGTGGTTGTGGTGCAAATTGTACATTCAATTTATGCAAAACCTCTTTATCAATTCATGTTAATGTTAATGCATTATTCATCCTTTTCATATCAAAATCCAAAATCGCAATTTAAAAAACAAGTCATTACAGATATACCTGGAATTCGAGTTAATCGAGTTGTTCTCGATTATAAGTCTGTGGCCAAAAGAGGAAGAAGAAGAAGAAGAAGAAGAAGACTGGACTTTACATCTGTCCACCACAAATATTTGAATCTTAAAGTCGCTGAAAAACCATTGAACGCACATACATTCATGTTACTGTACAATAAATAATAACAAGTATATATAAACTTATTAAAATAGAGTCAGTATTCTCAATATGTATTAAACGTTAGTCATCTTCACTAATGTTCGTGACTGTTTAGAATTTAGATTAGTTTTCACACAGTATATGTCTGTTTCTCACTGTGGTCACACTAGAACTCTTAGTGTAGATACAGCATGACCAAGCATCTTCAAACTGTAAATGGTCTGCGCGCGATTGGTTATCATTAATTTGTGACCTTATATGAACTGCATTTTGCCCCATGGCTCCTAAGAATATTCTTAGTAAAAGTGCTAAGCATCATGCTATACTGCTGGACGATAAACTGGCTTACAAAATATCACCTTCAGCTGTTTGTAAAGAGCTTTCTACAAAACCCAATGTGTCAAAAGTATGGGAATTCTTTGCAACTAATATAAGGTTTATGTGTAAACTGTGCAACACCTCAACAGAATATCACAGAAGCACCAGCGTGATGCACAAGCATCTAATTAACAAGCAAACAGGTGCTATTTTGACAGAACCTGAAAGGGCAAAGCCAACTTAAGCGGTGATTATTCTTGATTTTATTTTTTTTAGTATATCTGAATTATTTTTTCCTTGCAGCTGCTAAATAAACCCATAATTATCATCTGACTGCTACCATGGATTTATATTAAATGGCTGAGTAAATGTTTAGACTAGGTTCCTGGCTCATTCTCTCTTTAGTGAACGTTAGATATCATTCCTCAACTCTACTGAGCCTGAACATCTCCATCCGCAACTGGATCATGAACATAAAAGAAGGGAGACATTAGTCAGTCCAGATCTGAGGAAACACATACAGTACCATCACGATAAGAACTCAAGTCCCCCAGGGCTTAGTCCACTGTTGTTCACATAGCTGACTCACAACTGTGTAGCAATGCACAGTTCAAATCGCATCATCAAGTTCGCTGATGACACGAATGTGGTGGGTCTCATAAGAAAGAATGACGAGTCAGCATACAGAGAGGAGGTGCAGCAGCTAACAGAATGGTGTGAAGTTTACCAACCTAAACTTGGTAAAAAAACTAAATAGGAACAAGACATGATCCTGTGCCACTGAACATTGACTGCTCCACTGTGCTCCAAAAGATCATATGTGTCTCCCCCCTATCACAGACATTTACAATACACACAGCACTCCTGAATCTTCTGCCTCTACTTTTACTAAAGCATTCGGGCCCTTACATTCAGAACCTGCAACATTTTTTTTCTCCACAAACTATCAGACAGTTGTCCTTAACAATCAGAGTCTGATCTGAATATGCCCACGCACCCACACACACACACACATTTCACAAAACGCTAACCCTAACCCTTTCTACAGTTACTGTTAATGTTTATCTGCTAAATGAGTATACTAATGTTAAAATCATGTTATCTCAGTTACAGCACAATGAACTTTATAAACAAGCATCATTTTAAAACTGGTGTCTACCCTCCCCATGGAGGAATTAATTGTTTTAAATGTATTGTGAACTGTCTCCAGTTCTTGTACAATGCACAAGTTTGCCTTGAGAATTGTTTAATGTAGCCCCTTTGCCGTGGAGGAATGTCGGTTCATTTCATGCTGTACTGTAAACACTGTACATAGTTGAAATGACAATAAAAATGTCTTGACGTAACTCCTTCTCTTCTAATGATGAAACATCTCATATGGGACACAAGCATGGAACATGTGAAGGCAATCTAAACTAATCATAAAAAACTAAAATCAAACAAAACCTAGTAGCGATACACAATAACCAACATGATGTTGATGTTTGCCGACGACATTGTGATCTGTACTGAGAGCAGGAAACAGCTAGAAGAGAAGTGCTCTGGAAAGGAGATGAATGAATGTCAACTGTAATAAAACAGAATACATGTGTGTATGAGAGGGAAGCAGAAATAATAGTCACAGAACTAAAATGGGGAGTGTCGAAAAAAGGTGAAGTAGATGGTACAAGCAGGATGGAATGTATGGAGTGATCATGGAGTCATGTGTGACAACAGGGTCGCAGCATATGTGAAAGGAAAGGTCTTTAAGTGAGTAGTGATACCAGCCTTGTTGAATGGTTTGGAAACAGTGGCACTCACTAAGAGACAGGAATCAAAGCTGGAGATAGCAGAGCTTCAGATGTTGCAGTTCTCTTTAAGAGTGACCAGGATAGACAGGTTTAGTAATGAGAACATCAGAGGGAAAGCACAGGCTGGGAAATTTGTAGACACAGAGAGATAAGATTGAGATGGTTTGGACATATACAGATGAGAGACAGTGGATATATAAGTAAGAGGATGTTAGAGATGGACCTGCCAGGCATGAGGCAGAGAGGAAGACCAAAGAGGAGATATATGGAAGTGGTCAGCATAGATATATGGGTAGTTGGTGTGGGAGCAGAAGATGAAGAGGCCAGATGAAGGTAGAAAGAATTTACTCGTTAAGACCCCTAATAAAGAGAGGGGCTGAAAGAAGATGGTGCTAATAATATACATAATGGTATGTGTAAAAAGAGGCACTGGGAAACCGTTATGTGTCTTAATAAATGACAGAGTCTGAGAGTATTGATGTTTAGGAAGTCCAGAAGTTTGGGTTAATATAAAAAGATATTTTTTGGGAACAGCTGCATTTGTCATCTAAAACATACTGAATAGCAGAAACAAAAAAAGTGTAACTATGTGTCATGTACTGTACAGCAAACTTCTCACTTCTTTTCTTTTCTGTTCTTTTCTAACTTTGCACAACCTCTGATAAGGTCACTCTGTTGACCTGCAATGCCAGACATACAGTAATTATATGAGAATTTCTCATCTAATTGTATACCAGGAATGAAAAAGCTGACCTTTTCAGAACTTTTTTCTTTTCACAAGTGAGCAGCTTTACAATGCTAGCTCAGATCCAGTTACAAACACCACTGTTATGTCTGTCTCTGGGTCACACATTCCATCATCTGATCTCTCCAGTGCCACACAGCAGGCCTAGCTAGATGTTCATCTTGTTTGTGAAGAGGTTTAATGTGAATGAAATGGATGTGTAATTAAGGGTGATAACAGGAGAGAATGGAATAGTGGTATAGAGAGTTAAAAATAAACCTTCTGCTATGTAAAAGCCTTGTCATGGGTCATTTCCTTTGGATAAAACTGTGATATATTCATGCAATTATGTAAATTGTATAAACAGCATACAGTATAAGTTTCATACTTTGTGTATTTGTTTGTTAACCTCACTATATCAGTGGCTATGAACTATACACACATATTCTCAGCTTCATGTCCTTGTCTGTGCCTGAATTTTGCCTCTGAAAATGACAAGGACTGGTTGGTCAGTCAGGCGCTGCATCACAAGCTGTCTTTGGGGATGACAGCCAACATATAAAACAAGGCACATTTGGCTTTAACAGTCTGGGGAAATTAAGTCAGTGTCTGCGTATGATATCTAATGAGAATAATAAGTAAGAATATGATAAGCACTATTAAGTGCTAGACGTCCAGTCTTCTCGTAGCAGCTGGTGTATAAAGCCCATCTTTCTAGGCTGGAGGATATCTAGCCTCTCTGATAAGATCAGACTCAAATGAATCCACCGGTCCCCAATTCAGGATTAGCTTCTGCACTTACAGAAGAGGGCCAATTGGCACTATAAAATGGCTATCCTTCATTTAAATGATTTTAATAATTTATTAAAAATAGATTTTAAGTAAATTCACATGAACCTACTAAACCCGGTTTGAATCTGATCAGCAACATGAGAATTTATAGCAACAATCATATTCTGTTATATATAATCATATGCTCGAATTTCACATAAGACATAATTTAAACATAGCTAATTATCAGGTTAGTCACAATGTATATATAAAAAATTAATAACTTTACTGTACTACTGATCTTGCTAATTAAAATTAAATGCCACAACCATATGGGGGGCAAAAAATTCAGGACAACTCACTGTATTATATAATGACAAGGGTTTTGTTTCTGATATTACAATAATTCATCAGACATTACACTGTCTTTCAGCTAAGAGTCAGGACTTTGAATGTGGTATCTATAAAATTACCTAAGACTAGTTGAACTTTAACTCAGCTATTTCCCCCATCTCTTTCAGCCCCTTTTTTATATCAAGTATAGTTTATGCTACTGGAGAAAACATTATAAGCACTTGAGCTTTTAAAGACTCAAAATGGTAGAGGTGAGGAAGAGAGGCAAAAACAGAGAAAGAGCGAGAGCTGTGAGTCTGCAGCATGTCTACATCGAGGGGAGCCTTAAGATGGGCAAGCAATGCTCCTCCCAACAGTGAAATCATCAAACGTTTAATGACTTGGGTAATTAGCCCCAGTGAGCCTGATTAAGGGTGTTCCGAGGACATTTTTTTGCAGGAGAATCGAAAATGTGAAGATACAAATGTATTTTTTTCCCTCTTTTTAAATTTGTATACAAAAAACACTAATGAAAAAAAATACCTTTTGCATCTTTTATTTCTACACGTACACAAGTTCCACTGCACATACTGCAGAACTGTCCCCTAGAGTTTGTACTTAGAAAGGCATTTATAATATTATGCTGTGCTAATTATGAAGAAAAATGCCATCACTTCACACTCTAGCAAACTAGAGAGCATGTTTTTATTCTAGGAGACACGTCTCTCATTAGAACATTTTTGAGTATACTAGAGAAATTCAGCCCCGTTTCATTGCGAATGATAAATAATGTCCAGTTTCTGCCGAAATATTCCATACTGTCCCAACAAGACAGGTGCCTGTCATCGTCACAGGTAGTAATTTCAGGCATTGAAAAGCTTGAGAAGTATGGCGTATGGGCAGAGGAGAACAGAGGATGGAGAAACAGGGCTTGTAACAGGATAATTCTGTACCTCCTGCACTATTATGGCACTAATCTGTCTCTAAAAGCTTTGCAATTAGCATCTAAAGGGCCAAGCAACACTGTGAGACTCACCAGTTTCTTCCGTACCCTACTTTTGCTCCTTTAGGAAGCATGTAAAGAGCAGTCAGGGGAACAATCCTGAACAATGGGCATGCATGGCAGATCTGCATCTTTGTGTGAGAGTACACAGCATGAAGCCAAGATAGCATCAGCATAAAATAGAGTTTGAGCTACATTCAGCCCACTCAGAGACAAAACAAACACAAAGGTTCAATCAGCATCCACTGCAGAGGGTTCGAACAATTTTCAAAAAAACAGGAACAGGACAAAATATCACCATGGCAGCGAACATGACAACTACATCGTAAAATTTCATGACATTTATTTTGAAGGCTTTTGCAATGACACCATATGAGACCTGCTGGACCCTTGACCAAAAATGCTTGCATGTTCCTAATGATAACAATATTCCCAATTATGGGACATATTATACAGCTCCTCCCTGCCATTTTGGTCATTTTTAAATTAATATAAACCCGAAACTCCAACATTTTCCTTTGCATGGTTTTCCTTGCTAAAAAATCAACTGACGTTGTAGGCCATGGCAGTGAGTGCAGATGCTGATGCTTCTCACATTAGACTCTCTTTCTGCCAGCCTCTATGTTTGGATCCCACCAAGTGCTGGTGTTATGCTGATAATTGGCCTGTCCTGTAAATTTGGAGTTTCTCACGCAAATGAACTGCAAGCTCCTAACTTGCAATCGGAGTGAAGAGGATGAGCGGGAGTGAGCAGGAGGGTGGGAAGGGAGTGGAGGGGTGAAACTGGCTGTTATGTTATCACCCTCAGGAGCGCGAGCAAAAAAACCTCAATTAGCATTCTGCCAGGATGGCAAGAAAGTTCTTTTGCTGGCAAGACAGTGCAAATGATATTTTCAGAAGGTGCGAATGGGGTTCATTCAGGTTCTGACGTGGTACTTCTTTTCCATTATCATATCCTTAATCAGGAGCTCTCAGTATTAGAAAAGCTGCACATGCAGTCTGTTGCCTGAATTAAAGAGAATGTTTTACATCAGCTCAAAGCAAAAACTGATTTATTGTGTATTATACTTATTAGACAAGGCAGTAAGAAGTAGTTGGTAAAGATATACATAAATGAAAGGAATATGTGTGGGAAGCAAGATGAATTAGTGCAAACTGAGCTAGCTTGTGTTGTTTATATTTAGCATGCAGAGACTTGGGTGAATTCCAGCCTGTCTCTTTGGCTGGCTAGACATGGTACTTTTTTTGAAAGAGAGAGCAATAGGGGGACAAGAAACAGAGAAAGAGACAGAAAGTAGGATGCTGTGTGTCCTGTTGACCCTCCCTACTAATGAGAGGGTGCTGTGGTGCACTAGCCACTCCTAATTACAAGCAAGCATCTACAACCACAGGGAACACAGGGCCCCCTCTGGGCCTCAGCTGTCCACTGAGGATAGAGAGAAGAATAAAGAAAATGATAGACAGAGTAGAGGGAGAAAGAGAGAGAGGTAGAGAGAGATAGAGAGAGAGAGAGAGAGTCCTCACCTCCTTCGCATCTAGCCAACCTCTACTCTCATCCTGACTAGCCAACACCAAGATATCTGCTGCCTCAACAAAATTCTCAGGAACTGTAGAGTAGTGTGTGGGGGATAAGTCTATAGTGTATATAGGTTTGTTCAAGTGTCCTGGTCCTGTTTAACAACTGTCTGTGTGGTTAGCGTAAGATGGGGAATATCTTATAGCGGAATGCAGTGTTGGTCATTTTATCCATAGCGCTATTGAAACTTAAAAACAAGCCCAAAGTCAACTTTCCTCTCTGGTCATTCAGTTTTGCTTTTTGTCTTAAAAATAAAGTATTAAATGGAAAGGACGGCAATTACGAGTGCTATGCAAATAAGTACTTACCTGGTTAACTATTACACAGACATTTTACGACACTTTAAGGGTTTATTTCCATTATAATTTTCTGAGGATGTGCAACTAATCTTGAGCACTTTTGTAAGCTTAGGCTGGTAAAATATTAATTAAAAGTAAAAAAATTCCTGACGTTTTCTTTTCCTCCTGTATCCAATCTAAAAGGATAACATTCAGTTGTGTGATTATTAGGAGACTCCCCTTGAAAAGGGTCAGACACCAGTAAAATCAAACACAAATGAGTGCGTCTGTGTGAGCTTTATTAAAGCAGAAGATGAGCAAGATTCCTGGTCGCACCATTTGTGAATGGCTAAGAAAAGTGGTACACTGAACCGAGTAGTGGCAATGTGGTAGGATTTTGATCGGAGGTAATTTGAGGCAGGAAAATGGATTATTTCCTCTCTCTTATTACCCTCCCTCTGCTCACGCTGTACACCGATGTCTTTTGTTTGTTCTTTAATAAAGGCTCTTCTTAACAGGAGTAGACATTCAAGTCTCAAACGATGTTTAAGCAATTTATTATTATCTTGCTTAATTTTCTCCTCATCGTTCAATATCTCTGTTCTTCTCTATCCATATGTGTTATATTATTTTCAGAGTTTGCTGTTTTTACTCACCGTAAGTGTATTTTTCCACCATGATCTTTAATGCCTTTGTGACGCTGAATGTTGAGAAGGTTGCATTCAGTTAAAAAAACAGAACCTCAGTGTTTTTTATACCAGTTTGAGCCAGGCTCGTGCATTATAATTTTTTTTAGTTCTAACTTTACCTGGCAATGCCAAGTAACCCCGTAGGTGTGCACGAGTAAGCAAATGTGCATAAGCCTGATGCATGTCTGCTTATTCTCTGGATTCCTGCATGAAGTTTATTAGCCCTATAAAATTTCCCTACTTTCATGATGATAAATATGATGTTCAATATTGTAATTATCATTAATAATAATCTTCTGCAACAGTTTACCTGGCACTGGTCACAAATACAACGTAAATGGAATGCAAATAAGTCTCAGGGCACAATGCACATGCAATCAAACACAAGCTAGTGTGAATTTAGCGAAGGCTGTTGCCAACATGATGACAGAGCAAGTAAATGCTTACATACATGAGAAGAAACTCCAGCAGCAATAGGAATTCAGAATTGAACTGAACACTACACTAAATTGCCCTACTGTTAAGTATAAAAACTACTCTACTGTTAGTCATAAAAACCACCCTACTGATAAATGTAAAAACTACCCTATTATTAGGTGTAAAATACCCTACTGTTAGGTGTAAAACTAGCCTATTATTATTAGGTGTAAAAACAAGCCTACTGGTATGTGTAAAAAACACCCTACTGTTAAGTGTAAAAAAAAACACCCTACTGGTATGTGTAAAAACTACCCAACTGTTAGATGTAAAAAAAAACTACCCTACGGTTAGGTGTAAAAATTACTCTACTGTTAGTTGTAAAAACTAGCCTACTATTAGGTATAAAAACTATCCTACAGTTAGGTGTAAAAAATTACTCTACTGTTAGGCGTAAAAACTACCCTACTGTTAGACATAAAACCTACCTAACAATTAGTTGTAAAACCTACCTTACAGTTAGGTGTAAAAATTACCCTACAATTAGGTGTAAAAAAAGTTAAGTGTAAAAGCTACCCTATTACCCCTACTTTTAGATGTAAAAACTAACCTACTGATATATGCAAAAACTACCTGGTGTAAAAACAAACATATTATTAGGTGTAAAATGCACCCTACCTTTAGGTGTAAAAATCTAATGTAAAGTGTAAAACATACCCTACTGTTAGGTGTAAAACTACCCCACTGTTAGGTGTAAAAACAACCTACTGGTAAGTGTAAAAACTACCCAAATGTTGTGTGTAAAACCCAACCTATTATTAGGTGTAAAAACTACCCTACTTTTAGGTATAAAAGTTAGGTTAAAAGTTATGTTAGGTGTAAAGAAATACCATACTGTTAGGCGTAAAACCTACCTTACAGTTAGTTGTAAAACCTACCTTACAGTTAGGTGTAAAAATTATCCTACAATTAGGCTACCTTACTACCTTACTTTTGGGTATAAAATCTACCTTACTGTTAAGTGTAAAAACGAATCTATTAGTAGGTGTAAAAACCACCTGGCTGTTAGGTGTAATATCTACCATACTGTTAGGTGTAAAAACTACTTTACTTTTAGGTGTAAAGACTAAACCACTGATATATGTAAAAACTATCATATTATTAGGTGTAAAAACAAACCTACTATTAGGTGTAAAAACTACCCTATTGTTAGGTGTAAAAATTACCCTACTGTTAATTGAAAAACCACCCGACTGTCAATTGTAAAAACTACCGTATTATTAGGTGTAAAAACTCTTCTCTTAAGCGTAAATCTACCTTACTGTTATGTTATGTGTAAAAACCATCCACCTGTTAAGAATAAAAAGTAAAAAAAATCTACCCAATTTTAGGGGTAAAAACTACTCTATTATTAGGTGTCAAAACCACCCTACTCTTATGTGTTATATCTACCCTACTGTTAGGTGTAAAACTACCCTATAGTTATGGGTAAAAATTACCCTACTGTTAATCGTAAAAACTACCCTACTATTAGGTGAAATATTACCCTACTCTTAGGCGTAAACACTTACTGTTAGTTGTAAAACCTACCCTCCTGATAGGTGTAATAATGACCCTAGTGTTAGGTGTAAAAACTACCCAACAATTTTATCCAGATACTACAAATCTAACAGCATTATAATAATAGTTGTGAATGCGGATGCCATATGACACGTCGTGGGCAATAAGAAGACATGATAAGACATGAGATTGTAAATCATATAAAATGTCAAACTAAAGAAAAAAAGCATCCCTTTGCCACCCGTTAAAAGACGTGATTTCAAGAGAGTTATTTATTTCCGACATGTGAAGTTCTATGGGAATTAAAATAAGAATAAAAATGCATCTAACCTAATTTTTGGAACATAGGTGTAATCGGAAAAAAAAAATTTTTTTGATTGCCGTATTCTCTAAAAGCTGTAATTATTACAATCAATTGATAATCTATTCTGTTTCTAGTCTAGATACAGCCTCATTTTCAGGCTTTTTAAAGTTAGGGCTAATCTCTATCATTAATGGATCACACGACAAGAATAAGGTTTGAAACGTACCTGCCGGTTCCTCTCATCCATAATCCGGGTGATCTGGATCTTCTTTCGCCCCATCTTTGTGTCCTAGTTGTTTCTCTGGCACCCAGAGAATTTCAGAAAAACTCCCACACTTCTCTTCCTTCACTCCACTAGCACATTTTAGACTATTTATTCCTCTCTCGATCTTCTTCTCTTCCTGTCTCTTCTTCTCTTTCTGCTGAAGTGCTTGACCCACAATCTGCGGAGGGAGAAAGGAAAATAAACGGAGCCAGAGTTAGAGACATTTAAACTCATAGGAAGTGCTGCAACGCAGATGAAGGGAGGAAGAGCACTGTGTGCTCTTGGTTACTATTTGTGGAAACAATATGAGAAAGAGACGAACAATATCATCTTTTCTCCACACCTGCACCTACAAAAAACAGCTGGGACTTCAAACAAGCCAGTCAAACTGAGCAGTAGCACACCACCACAACGGAGTGCATTAATCAGACCCTCTCACACACTCAAGCCATGTTGTGCAGTTTACTCATGGCAGTGTTTAAACAAGAATGTAGTTTAAATAAAATGTAGCTATGCAAATGGACCAACAACTACTGGCGCCAAACAACAATTCCCACGTCTGACGTGACAGACTATGTTCTCAAAGTATGAATATGGTGCCTGAACAGTTTAGAAGTATTTATACATTTTCAGTAATTGTACATTTGCATTGATGCCACAATAAAGCGATGGCATCACTGCATACAGTGAGTATCCCTTCTGCTCCTTAAAACACCACCAACCACCAATTAATTATAAGCAACTAACATGATTTCTATAAAATGCTTAGAATTATTATATGGACATTGTCAAGCTCCAACTACAGCTATTTGTTCTTAGGTTCTAATAACATTATTGAATAGACATACACTCTACAGCAACATACAGGGGTTAGACAATGAAACTGAAACACCTGTCATTTTAGT
>JAOUQT010000033.1:18129724-18140512 GCA_025769995.1 Xyliphius kryptos
TTCCACTATCTACTACATAAAGATTTTCAACTGAAATATTTTATTCATTGAGATCTAGGATGTGTTATTTTTGTGTTACCTTTATTTTTTTGAGCAGTGTAGTTGATTAACTGTTCAGTTTTCTTATATAAATACCCTCGGTTTCCGTTCATCCTTGTCCTTGGTTGTTGTTGCTTATTGTGGGTATTGTGTTTGCGTGTTGGTTCCCCATTCCTTATCTTGTGTTTTGGCTACACGTTAATAAAACGCCTTTTTTCGTAAACCTGGCAACCTGGCTCATCTCTGCTCGGCTCGGGCGAGCACTCGTTCGGGCTCCGACGCACGTGATCGTCACAGATATGTTATAATATCTCAATTAAATTATTTAATTAACAGTTTAAAACAACTTGAGTTGTATAAGCACATTGTTGAAAATAAAAAAAACTTCAGGAATGGTGGAAGAAAGCAGAGCCTTGTGAATGGCAAGACACAAAGCAAAAACAAAAATCAATTTGCAAAATCATGAGAAAAAGAGCACACTCAGCACTATAGCCAAACTCTCCATCTCTCTGTTCCAAGCAAAACAGCAGTGCTGTGCTTCTAAGCAGACCTCCAGATTTACAATAATAATAAAGTGCAGGGTCTTCTTAATGCGGCACTTCCTATACACTTTAATAACAACTTCAATGTGTCTGCACGACTGGGCTGAATGTCACTCTGCTACAAAAGCTGCCGTTTGAACAAAAGGTTCAGACACATGGACGGAATTCTCTGGATTATCTGATGCATTCAGTAAAAAGTTAAAAGAAAAATAACTTTTTCTGCTAAAAATCTAAACAAAGTAATAATATTATACTACTACCAATACCATACATACCCCAGTTGGAGGAATTTACAAACCAATGAAAGCAGAAAAATGGATTTCCTCAAAGTGTAACCAGCTGCACGAGAAGCAATGTTAATACATTTTCTGATCCTCTTTATGTCTCTGTGAAAAGCATGTGTTAACCCCCACTGTTCAGTCACTGAGGAATTTAAAAGAAAATACAAAAAACTACATCTAACAGCTTTTTGACTCTGAAATCCTGGTTATAAATAAGTACACTTGTATTGATTATTGATATCTTAAGAAAAAACACAATATTTGGTTGTTCTGCTGATTGTGCCTCCACCCACTACTGTGTAATCTGATATTCTTGAGTTTACATCTGTGTTAGCGAGATGTATTTTGTTATTATGGAAGTCCTCAAAACCACCCTCAATTGTATCATAGCTTAATGATGTTCATTTCAATAAACTGAAAAAGATTAAGTTTACTATTAAAGGTGATACAGTTGCTGTATTTGACAAATGGAACATTTCTTTTATTTATTGCATTTCAGGTTATGCCAGCAGAACACCCTCCTTCCCCCCGTTATTATTATTATTATTATTATTATTATTATTATTATAGAAAACAACACTAATACCATGAGCATATTTTTTTCCGCTTGCAATGTCAAGGTTATTGTGCAGATTCCTTGTACAAACATTCTTTGTCTTTAAAAACAATAATTAAAGGAAAAAATGTCCATGTTTTTAAAGTAAGCATCAGATTACAAGTTTCCATTTAAAAATAAATACATCCAGACAACAAAAGCAGTAGTGACTCAGGTGTCAGGAGCTGCACTGTAATTACAGTATCACTGAAGAGACAAGCAGGGCTTACTTAGACTATCTACACAAGCAGAAATTAAATTCAACTGGCATAATGTCTTGTTTATGCATCTCTGCTAGTGCATGAGAGAGGTCATTGATCGGAGTGGTGTGACTGGAAGGCTGACAGACAGGATGGGGAAACTTGAGCAGCGCACTATAATTGAAACCCAATGGGAAAATGCAAGTAAACAGACCCAGCATCCTCTTTCTTACCCTTACTCTCTCTCACTCATTCCCTCCCCCTCTGTTTGTATCCCACTGGTAGAATAACACAACGGAAATGTGTAGATGTACAGTATATAAGCATATACTGGGTGTATAACGCTAAATGAGTGATATACAAAAAATGAGTGAATCAGAGTACAGCATAATCCACAAGATATTATTCCCTTAGAAACATCACTGTTGGAACAAAGGGCTGATGAAAGGGCTGTACTGGCTCAGTCCAGCATCACTGCTATGGCAGCAGCAGGAATCAATTAACTGGCTCTCTTTGATGATGTCACGGACAAGTCGTCTGAATGAAAGCGACTTCCGTTCAAGTGGGCCGGAAATGCAGAGCCCACCGGGTTTTCATGAAGACTATCATCCATCATTCTCTTATCTCTAAATGCATATCTATAATAGACAAAGAAATTTTGTTTCACTAAAGCAAATGAGAAAGTTGTATAGTTTTTCGTAAAGTTTCATGTGTAAATATGCATGTAGTGCTGTGAACAATAAAATGTTCCTAACTGACTTCCTGTCATTTAACCACTTTGGATTGGATCACAATAAATCTATGAAAGCCTATCCTGTTAAACAGCGGGAGGCATGATTAAAAGATATTTAAACATCTGCACCTTATTTAAGTTAAAAGTGGATTCTCCAGGTTTACCTTGGCCTTAAACCAAGCACCAGTTATTTTTTCCATTGTGTTATAACGTACCCCCCAAAAATATACATACATAAACAAACCCTGAATTAAACAGCTATAATAATTACATAGAAAAAAATGCTACCACTTTCCAGAAATCCTGTATTTATAATGCATTATTAACACACTTTTAGCTTTATAAAGTATTCATAATGCTTTATAACACTTGCCATAAGCCGTTGTTAATGTCCATAGATGTCCATCACCACACACAAAGTGTTTTATGAACATGCCACAAGGCTTTATAACACAAAGTGGCATAATGCATTATAAATTCTATATTTTAAGTGTTCAGTAACTTATTATAAAGACCAGTGACCTCATAACAAGCCTTTTCCTGAAAAATACTTTAGAAGTGATCATAACTGTTAATGGAAGCTTTATATAAGCTCTCTTTACAGGCATAAAGTAAAGTTCTGTCATTAATTACCTCTTCAAAAGAGACTGCAAACATAGTAATAAATAATGACTTCTAAAAGCTTATAAGGTAAATGCAATCATCTTGTTTTAAGTAAGAATGTCTAAATGTCCAGAACCAAAAGTTTCAATAATTTATAATGCATTGTCAGTTTGTGTTATAAAGCCTTATATCAAATTATTAAAACAATTTTTTGACTATGATTATAAACATCTATGTACAATAACAAACTGTTATAACAAATTTTATTAAGGGTTATGAATATTTTATAAAGGTTTACGAATTCATTTATAATGCATTATAAATACCGGATTCGTAGAAAGTGTTACCAAAGAAAAATATATATTTTTAAATAGATAAATAAATACATTCAAAATGTGAAGTTAAAAAAAATAAGGAAGAGTACAACCTTAAATCTGCAATCTGTAGCCCAATGCAAAAAGTAATGTCATAATACAAATAATTAGTCACATAAAAAGGTGGATGATGAGGAAGCTCAGCCAATTAAAACAATGCAGAGGGAATATTTGGTAATATTATCTAAAAAAGGGTCACAAACTTTGAGGAATTTCCTTAAAACTATCCTAATTCTGATCATATTCATGATAGCATGTAAATGAAGATCTGATTAGATCTACATAAAATCAGACACAATGAGGTACAGGGAATTGTTACAACACAACTTGCTCACACAAAAAAAATGTTTAACAGCGCACACACCAAGCCTCTGCAATAAGCTTTAAAACAAAACTATTTCAACTTCAATTCCTGTGGTGAGCTTCAGACTACAGCCCCTTTCATAATGCAGTCATTTAGAAGGATTCATCTCAGCACTATCTGCCCCAGAGCAAAAATTTTCACATACACACTGATATGGCAAAGGTTTTGAGTCCAAAAGAGAAGCAACACCAAGCCCCACTGTAGCTCCAAATCAAGGCCACAAAATTATTCAGATTCTACATTTCCGTCTAAAATCATTTTTGAAATTCCAGCTATTGTACCAGTGCCTCCGGGATCTACAAACAGTGAACTGACTGACAGACTGACAGGAAGGTGAAAAGTGAAACATGCTTATTGTATTTCTCTAAATGAAATTCTTTGTAATTAAAAGAACGGGCTTTTTTAATGTCTGGCAAACACATTTTTTAAATTATTTTGAAAATATGCTTGTTTTTTTGAACCATTGACAAAAGTTATCACTGTGTTAAACGTACCACCTTTCCTCTGCTTTACAATATTTAAGTGAACTGCAAGTACCATTAATACCAATTTCCAGGCAGGTCAATCAATGCTGTAACATGCAGAATATGGCGCGACATTAGCTTTTGAAATTAAATAAAGAAAAAAATTAGGTTCTCTTTACCAGAGGTGGTATAACATGACAGATGTTGACTTTTGCAACTTTCTCTAATAAATGTAATTTTTTAATCATATTTCATAGGGTTAAATTACAATGTATTGTGTTTATTACATTTTACAAAATATTCCAATGATTTGGAAAACAGAAAATGCACTTTTTTATAATTCATTAAAAATAATTTAATAGGATTAATTAAATAGTAATTATTATGAAATAAATTTTGGGAAGTTGCAAAAAAAAGAGGTTCAACGCTGGACTTTTTGTTGCATAAATATTTGCCCATTTGCTGTAAAAAAAAGCTGCTGTGTCCGGTTAATTAAAACAAGAGTTCAAATTTGGAAACATACAAACTACACACAGAAATTACATTGTATACTAATAATCATATCAACACCAGAGTGCAAACACAACAGGACTTAAATCTATGTCTTAAGTCTTCTGTTAATGAATATGTGTGTTAATGATATGTGTGTATTTTTAATAAGCTTAAAAATGTTACAGGCATAGGAACAAGAGCAGGAACTATTTGTTCATTCATCTATGCAGAGTTGTACAAATCTAGTTATATTTTGCAGTATATGTCAATAAACTGTTCTCTTTAAGTCTAGCCACTGATCAAATTAAGGTTATGTCTGATTCAGCTACACAAGGTCAATAATAAAAAAAAAGATTTACAAGTATCTTAGTTTAATAGTTGGGGCCAAAACACAGGGTTGACGAAACAGAAGCAGGAGCAATGATGGTTAAGGGCCTTACTTAAGGACCCACAGTGGTAACGCCAGTAGACCTGGGATGTTAATTTAAATCAGTTTTGATCCTGTTTTCAATAAGCACCACAGAGATCATTAACAGCAAAAAGGCAATAAGATGAGGTCCTACAGATCAACCATACACGTCAAAGTAAACTGTTTGTTTTCTCCACTTACGGATTATAAATACTATAAATGTTATGCAAAATGGAAAAAAAACCAAACCTGCACACGAAGCTGTATATCAAGAAACACCAACACCGGGTTATCGCTTATTATAAAACGGTAGTTCCAGTCCTTAAACCTGATTGGCTGAGCCGTTTGTTCAGACGTGAGATCACTGCCATAAATGCAAACCTCTGACTGCATCACATATCTATCAATAAGTGACTTCCAATACATTATTTATGTAGCGTCTTCCTAGTCTTGTCCTTCGAGTCATTACTTAGTGTCTGTAATTAGTTAATTGATGTGTTTGTGATGTGTTAATTATCATCTGCTGTGCTTTCCATGTGATTGCCCTTGAGTGTATTTATACCTCCTTACCCACTCGTCAGCATCTTTATGTGTCCATTTGTTTTAGATGTGCGAGTGTGTTTTAACTTCATGTTGTGCTTTACATTAAATAATTCACTTTATCTGGAGTCACGCCACACAAGCAGCCAAATAGTGACATATTCAGTTTTGTGATTTTTTTTACTAAATTAAAAATTCTGAACACCCAAATGGAAAAAAACCTAATATGAAACAGTTGGGTAACCCTTTTGGCTGTGACAGGGTTAACATTTTCTCTCTAATGTTGTTCTAGCTACCGCTAAAATTAACCTTCCCCACAGCTGGTTCCCATTAGCGTGCAGTGACACTGGGAGTCTGTACTTGAAGACGTACTGCGGGGGCTCTCGGATAATACTACTGTCCCCCTGCCACAGGCAAAGATTAAAATGGCCCGGTCATGCTACTGCAGGAGAAAAGAGGAGAAACACAATGGTGTGGGGACAGACATTGTAGCTTACCCTCCTTACTGCCTAGTGAAATTCCTTAAGAGTAAAAAAAAAAGGTTGGTAAATCAAATTGGTAAAGGACAGATTGAGTGACTTCAGTAAAAAAAAAAAAAATAGAGGACCAGAAAATATGTTGCATGTATGTGTGGGGGTGTGTGTAATTTGTTCAGATGTAATGGTAGTAATATTTAAAGCAATAATGCACGAGAGGGCGTGCATTATTGTGAATAGATTACTGGGAAAAGTTGTCGCTAGGCACATCGCGAAGCTTTGATACGAATGTGCTGCGGTCAAAGGGGTGCATTATTATGAAATTTGTGGACTGACCATTGGGTGCGCTATTAATGAAAAAACAGAAGAAAAAGAAAACAGCATCAGCATTCCACGTGTTGCTGTTAGCTATCAAAATACGGCTGTAGCAAAAAATCTCAAGAGAAAAGTTGAGATGGAAAACGAATGGACAGGAAAATACGCCTTCATCCTCCATATTTTATTAACACAAAGCTGACAAGCCTGATCTAAAACTATGGTGCCACGAAGCAAAACATGCTAATTTGGAAGCATGGATGTCCGGCCTGTTTGAAAGAAGTCATGTTTTCATTTTTACAATAATATGATGCTGTGTCCTTCGTTTGAAAGACAACATGTGTTTTAAGGACTAGTTTGGATTTCAGCACCAGTGGTGTCCACTGACTTCATTTGTTTTTGAATGTTGAGCATTAATGCTACACATCGCTCATGTGCTTTTTCACCCTCATATCCAGATGACACAAATAAGCATTATTAGACTGAATAAATGTTTCTGTTTGATAATAAACCTTTTTTTAGACTGAGGCCCAGTCCAGATGTAGTTGGGTATTTATAAAAGCAGATATCTTCCACACATTGTTTTCAAAAATAATATCATACACATAGGATCCACATGAACACGCATAAATATGCCATTGAGTGTCATAAACACGCCAAAGCGCAACTCACAAGATTTCATTTAACACTTCTAAATGACCTTCCCAACAACATCCGTAAGGCTGAGTCACTCAACTCATTTTTAACATTGTCAAAACAGCCACATAGACTAAAGCACAGGGTTGATGGTACTGCAGTTTAGATGTTTTTTAAAAACCCACTGACTTGTGGTGTTCTCTTATTTGTAAGTCGCTTTGGATAAAAGAGTCTGCTAAATGACTAATTATAAATGTAATGTCAATGTACCATAAAGCTAAAATCTTTGTCAGCCAATCAGAATCCCTCAAAACAAACATCCAACCTCCAAGTTGTCAGGTGAGCTCGGCTCACCTGCCTTATTTTGGGTTTTTTGTTTCCTTTTCATTGGTTAAGCATTCGTCACGTGACAAAGACTTTTTGTATATATACTCCTCAGTTCCGGTCTGTCTTTGTCGCGTCTCGTTTTTATGTTCCGTTTTGCGTGTTGGTTCGTGTGTGTATGCAGCGTTCTCCCTCTGTTGATTAAACGCTACTTTGAACCTCACCTGGATCCTGCTCCTTCCTGCTCCCCTCAGTGCGAGCAAATGGTAGCTCCCCTCCGTGCGAGCTACCTATTTCTACAACCAGCACCCAAACGTGACACAAGTTCTCCTTCTCCTGTGCCCCTCAATGCAGTGTAACAATTTGGTTTTGAAAAAGAAATAACCAAAAAACGTCTGAATTAACATAAGAATCAGCACGTCTCATTTTCTTTACACGCAAAATCAATAACAGTCGCATGTGTGACGTCATCGTGGAAGTATTTGTCCAGACGGTGACATTCAGGACCCTAAAACGTGGTTTTCTAAAATCTCCACTTTGCCTGTACTTTTCATAAATAATCATTTGTGGTGATGTAAAACTACGTTTTCATGTGGATACTAAGCCCAAACGCATAAAAATATATTCGTTGTTCCAGAGACCCGGATACGAGTGAACTAGGTCTGACAGCCTGATTTTTTTTTTGTTTTTTCTTACTATAGTTTATTATAGTACAAACAAACTCATGATCCAGATGTGTCATGCTTGCGGGCCACATCTGGCCTGCGGGTCGCCTATTGCCGACCTATGATTTAAAGCTTACTTATTAATAATGTTTCATTTGTGGCACAAATATTAAATTAAACCTGTGCTCATTTAAAGATCACATAATAAAGGGGTTATGAGTTCATTTTTACTAATAAACATTTTTGGCCTGAAGGAAGACAAAAAACAGCATAAAACAAAATCTAAAAATAATTCACAGATCAATTTTAATATTGATATCAATGTCTGCCCATAATAACAGAGCCGGTGGAGTTCTGCTAAAACCCACTGTAAACTGCTGTAATCTGAACAGTTTTCACTATGAGCAACAATGAGCTGATGATGATCGAGTTAAGAATAACCCACTGTGTCAATGAAAGTTTGGTCCCTGTGAATCTACTGTGAGTTTGCAGCAAAGGTGTTATTTATTTGTTAAAGTTTATTAAAACTTCAGAGCAGTCCTCAAGATGTATTTATGCAAAAGGTTAACGATCAGTTTAATTAGGAGCAGAGGTTGGAAAGTATGCATGGCCAACCCTGGTTCGACAGCGGGGCTCTTTGGGAATTTGGAGTGTCAAAGGCGCAGTGTGCATGAGCAGTTGGGAAAGTTAACAGAAAGCAGATAGACTGGAACAATAAAAAAGAAAGACAGGAACAAAAAGTAGCAAGAAACAAAAATGGTAGACCTTATCAGAGCAGGTTCTCTTGTAGTGTTTCCTTTGAACAATCAAGACAGGAAACCCATGCAGTAAAAGTAGGCTATAAAACTGTCAACGTTTGTAGCAATTGACTTTATCTCATTACAGCAGGCACTGTGAAAGTGCTATCGTTTAAACAGTGAAGTTCAGATTAACAGGTGTTTTAACACTTGAGGTTTGGCATGTTCTCACAGAGTTTTCTTCAGCGCAAATCAATCTGGATAAGAATGCCCGCTAAATAAATAAATGTACAAGTCTGATTGTTTATCTGGCGTGCCGGTTGAGTAAACCTGAAGGAGCAGGTAACCAGGTGAGGATTCCAAAAGAGAGAGGTTTATTTGCATGGACGATAAAACGCACATACACGCAAAGTAAACCGACACGCAGCAACATTAAACAAACAAACAAACAATACCGGACAGGGACGAAACGGAAGACGAGGGTATATAAAATAAAAGTCCCTGTCATGTGACAAAGGAGAACCAATGAATATGAACCAGTTAATTAACTAAATACACGGAACAAGTTAACTAACTGAAAACACAAACAAAGGTAGGTGCGCCGCGCGCACGTGACAGTGATGCACTGCCACAAGGTCATATTAGTCAATTGTGTCAATACTAAATTGTCTTACTCTACAAACTGCACTGTAATTTTGCAAACATGTACCTACTATGACTGCTCTGTACCGTATACATTGACAATCTTATCTTACACTACTTAACTGGTATGTTTTAATATGGAAAGGGGTCAAAATCAGGTTTTGCATGGCTTTGGGAATTGTATGTGACTTGTAGCCAGAAAGATATTTATATTGTTGTATCATACTAAAGCAATGAGGCAGAAGAGGGCGTGCATTATTGTGAATAAACCACAGGAACGTGCAGTTACACCTTTTACCTGTGATTTATTCACAATAATACCCGCCCTCAAGTGCCTTGTTGCTTTTATAAAACGGTTACAAACAAACTACAATAAAAACGTCTTGATTAATAAAAGTGTTTATGGAAAGTAAAATTTTAAATCTTGTCTGATTTTTTAAAGTAAACTGTTGATGCTAACAGAACTTAGGTTTCTCTAATAAAATACTGCCATCCAGTGTCCCTTTTCTGTGTTTTGTTTCAGTTAATTAACTTGTTTTGTCTTTCATGTTTAGTTAATTAACTGTTCTTTGTTTCCATTGGGTTTAGTTTGTCACGTGACAGGGACTTTTATTTTATATTCTCTGGGTTTCCGTTGTGTCCTTGTCTTTTGTTGTTTATATTGTTTCGTGTTGCGTGTCGGTTTATGTATCCTGCGTTTTTGCTACACCGTGAATAAACTCCCGTTTTGCACCCTCACCTGGCAACCTGCTCCTTCCAGTCCATATTACAGAACACATTTCACAAAAAAACATTGTGGAAATAATGTATTGTATGTCAGGCATTGATACAAATGTGAAGTGGTCAGAGGTGTGCATTATGGTCAATAATGTCAAGGCTAAAATAAACGGCTCAGCCAATCAGACTTAAGGATTGGAACTACCCGTTGGTTATAACGTACATTGTAGGAGCCCGAGTGAAAACGCTGAGGCGAATCAACCATAAAATCCAGAGGGGAAACTTTATTCCAAATAAGGTTTTTGAATCACTGAATCAACTCACCAAACTCTCGGCTCCGAATCGACTACCTTTTAGTGATTGCGACTCATGAGTCCTCAACGTAGCCAGTACATATTGTTTTTCAGCTCTTAAAGTTACAGGGTTACTCTCGGTCCGTGGGCCATAATTTCGTTTTTATGACATGCTACATGAAAATACTGTCTGTGTGGAAACTGTTCCTACATGTCAAATAACCTCTACAAGAATACAGAATATACAAAATTGTCTTAAAAAGTTAGAATGGGGTGGCACGGTGGCTTAGTGGTTAGCACATTCGCCTCTCAGCGCTGGGGATTCCCGGTTCGAATCCCTATCTGGG
>JAOUQT010000033.1:18168735-18189650 GCA_025769995.1 Xyliphius kryptos
CCTTCACACTCTGCTCTTACTGGTGCAATGTGCAATTAATGAAGATTGGCCACCAGGCTTGTTCAATTTAGCCATGACACCTCCCACACTAAAATGACAGGTGTTTTATTGTCTAACCCGGACACCTCACAGCAAGAAGCACTCGGGTTCGATTTCCGGGTGTGGATTTTAACATGTTCTCGCTGTCTTCTGCACGGGTTTTCTCATGTTGCTCAGGTTTACTCTCGCATTCAAAAGGCATGTATGGTTAATTGGTGTCTCTAAAGTGGCCCTTAGGGTTTGACTGTGTGCGTGCCCTATGGATTGGCGCCCTATCTAGATGTGTTCCTGCCCTTGTGTCCAGAGTTGCCAGGTTAAACCTTGGGGTAAAGCTGAAGAAAATGAATGAATAAATAACATGACTGTATTATTGAAATGTAATACATCGAATTGCTGCAGGATCTCCTGCTTCACAAAGCGAGCGATTCGCTGTGGCGACACCTGGTGGCAGGAGAAATCCTAAATACGAAAAAATACACTGATTGACCACTGGATTAGGGACAGGCAGGTGTTGTGATGTGGCATTACTACCCACAGCGCTACCTTGCTGCCTGGGTAAGAAGCAGCCATGATTAAAATAAAAGAATTGATCACACACAAGATTTTTAAATAGTTTATTAAAGAATGTTCAGAAAGACTTTACCCTACTTTACAGAGTCACCATGCGATCTCAGACTGAAAGGAGGGACAGGGGGGGAGGGGGGTTTATCCTGGCTTCATAAAAAATAAAAAGCAGTAATGCAAGACAGAGACATGAGAAGGTGAACCTTCCAGCAGTGATGTAAATGTCTCCTCTCCTGTATGTGTACAAGGTTATTTGTGTATCTAGTGTATCTGTGCATGTGTGTGTGTGTTTGGTGGGGGGGGATATTGCAGCAGTTTATAATGGAGCATGTGTGGTTGTATGCTGCACTTGATCAAACTGCAAATAAAGAACAATTATCAGGTAAAAATCTTCTTTTAGTCAGATATATCTGTTGCATCTTATCCTAGGATTACAATAAGCGTGATACAAGATTACTAAACCTGTTTCCAGACATTTGTACTAAATTTACACTGTCTGATTCTATTTGCATATAATTTTTTAAATTATATTTATTATTTTTTTTAAAGAAATTATTAAAATCAGAATAAAATCCATATGATCTGCAAGCTTGAAGCTAGTAAACATGTCTGAAAACGGCTTGAGAAATCCTCTACCTTTTGTACTCGAATCATATGATAAAAACAATAAATAAACCTGACTATAATAAAGCTATTTTTCCTTTTTTTTTATTTAAATGTAGGCTCTTTGCACCCATCTGCCTAGCATCTTGCACTACATGGACAAAATTTTCTGGAACACCTTGCTGTCACACCCATATGTGATTATTTCCCAACAATTTGCCTCATAGTCAGAAAGAAGCAAATCTATAGAATGAATTTTTTATGCTTTAGCACTCCGAAGTTAAAACATATTCCAGCATAATGATGCCTCAAGTGAGTTGTCTATAAAGACACGGTCTGTCATGCTTGGTTTGAAAGACCACAAGGGTTCTCCACAGAGCTGGGAATTCAACCCTAGGACACTTTTGGAATATAGTGGAACACTCGCTGAATCCCATACCTTGTCAAATCATCATCTGTGCCTGACATCACTAGTTTGTAGTTTATTGGTCACAAATCCCCATAACTACACCCCATAATCTAGTAAAAACCTTCCCAGAAGATTGGACATTATTAAAACAGCCAAGCCATATTACACCTGGGATCATGGTTTCTGCAGGTATCAGTTTGTTCTTAAAGTACGAAGCAAGTCCATAATATCCTGTAGCAGTGAGTATATTGGAAGAGGGATGCTAGAGATGGAGCTTCCAGGCAGGATGAGGGATATTGTTAAACGTCACTTTCAGTCTTTGTGAAAGATCTGTACACATTATGGGTGACATACCAGAGTTCAAAAGAGGACAAATTGTTGGTGCCTGTCTTTCTGGCGCATCTGTGACCAAGACAGCAAATCTTGTGATTTATCAAGAGCCACTTTGGGGTGTTTTGAAGGAGCAAGTCAGGAGACGTTTTCCTCCACCGGCATCACATAGTGACCTGACCACTATTCTGCAAGAAGAATGGCTTAAAATCCCTGTGACCACTGTGCAAGACTTGTATGTGTCATTCCCAAGACGAATTGACACTGTATTGGTCGCAAAAGGAGTTCCTACACTATACTAATATATTATTGTGGTCTAAAACCAGGTGTTTCAGTTTCAATGTCTAACCCCTGTATATATTGTCCCATTTAGATTTAATTTACCACAAATGTAAGCACTGAGATTTTGGGAACTGTGCTTTATTGTCTGACAAAATGTCTTGGCAACACTCAGAATGGGTGTGCCATTAATGACTAGTGTCAGTGAAAATAGGTTTACTATGTGCATAGTACTTTTCTTTTATTTGTTAAAATAATAACGATTGTACATTTTCGCTTATAATTGGTCTACTACATACAGTAATTAGTAAGATTCAAGCCACTGAAAATCGGAATATTTGCTTGGTTTCGCACCCTGATGCACAAAACATTCCCTTATCATTTATACTGAGTCTCACTCTTTTGAAGGACAATAGGTTAAAACCTCTAAAATTCACAGAAGACATCCCATTAGCCAGCAGGCAGAGTTAACTACCTCTAAGTTTTCCTGTACATGGGCACACATTTTCGAGCTCTCTACTAAGCTCAGATGTTGCGTCCTGTATCGGAACTAATGGAGCTAATAATAATTTGATCCAGCTCAATACTATTTTACCAGTTCTACTGCTGAAAATGTATGCATGTGGACTATACCAACTTTATCTGCAAACAATATGCTTTAATGAAAACGTGTAATTAGGAGGTCTGGATTTAAAAAAATGCGAAGAACCCCCTGTGCAATCTCAGTAGCAGTTACCATCTTATATCCTCTTGTGTACGAAGACTTTTAGTCTTTTAAGATTTTCTTCACTGAGAACATCCTCAGTTCAGTCGGGTAAGATGGACGTCCATTTCTATACTGCTAATAGCAGGTATTTTTATTCACAGATTCCCTTTTGGTACATGTCTCTGTGAGACTGAAAGACATTCATGGTCAATACTTTATGACAAACGGCCTCTTATCCTGCCTGTTTTAGAGCATGAGATCCCTTTCACAGGTTTCTACAACAATGTGACTGTATGCTGATCTATTTGTATTTCTCTTGACCCTGACATGCGCTACAGTCCCTGCTTCTGAAATGATATTGTCACCAGAACGCTAGAGTAATGAGCAGAACTCTTTCCAGATCTATTAACATTCAGGCTGATGCTCAATGCAGGTTTTCATCTACGCTTGCCATCCCATGCTCTTTAGATAGCTTTTACTGAGTCTTTATTTGGCTTTAACTGGCGGGTGGCATTCACGCTTGTCTTCTTGGTCACTGTTATTATAATAGGTCTCCTTTTGCACCCCTTAAAAAAGATTTGAGCCAATCAATCATTTCTGAGGACCAGATTTGAAAAAAATAAATCTCTTCATATGTAAAAACCATAAGCACAGTTTGGAACTCATTAAAATAAATATAATACTTATAAAATAAAAATATATCATAGAACCTGTTTCACAACTGCAGCAGTCATCGATGTGGAGCGTTTTAATATGTACGCTGCATAGTACAGTGTGTATCTATGAGCTTTTTTTCCCCCATCACTCGTTTTTATATAATTGCCTTAAAGTCATTTATTTGTAGTTTAACTGATGAATCACTACATCCATACATACATTAGTCACACGGAGCAAGATGGTACCATTTATGAGCAATAAGGAGAAATGGACAATAATCAAAAGCTGACAGATAGAGGTTTGTAGTCATGAAAACTGTGGCTTTTAATGTAAACACTACATTCGATTGGTTTTCCAGCACAAACATCCCACATGAAAGAACAACCATTCACTAAAGTATAGGGAGGAATAAGCAGCACAGAAAGCATTCACTGGAAGATGGTAAAAAGAAAGGCCAATGGAAAACTGGGGGGTTTAGAAGGGTTATATGGAGAAAATCCCAAAGCATAATTGATACGTTATTATACACAGGGTTAGAGTGCCCTTTTTTTTTTTTTCTTCATATTCTTTTTCCATTTGTCAAACTAAGGCGGTAGATAGAGGGGGGTTGATACACATCATTCCAAATCTACGTGTGTCAAGTAAGAGCTGTGCTTTCTATGCAGACCTGGAAAGAGTTGTTGTTTTTTTTTCTTCTTTTTAATACAATTCCCCCCCCTCAAAAAAAAAAATGCATAAGGAACAGAAAGCGCATTTTGTCTGTACAGCCAAGTGCATTTAGCCTTTGGGCCTGCACTATAACAATAAAAAATAAAATAAAGTAAATGTATTCATTTAAATATACGTATACTGCTTTTTTTTCCGGCTAAGTACTGCAATGCAGGACAAAAACAGGCGAAAGGGAATTGGTACAGTTCAACATCAACATTGGTCAGTAAGAGTGCTTCAAGACTGAGTTGCAGGAACCGTTGAAAAACATTTCTATTTCAAAGAACAAAATAGGGGACGAGGCAAATATTCTGTAGCTACAAAGCACAGGTAATAATATACGTTTAATATAACAGAATCGTTATCTTTTACGTTATCACTGTTTATTACTGTCAATTATTATTCTGGATTGAGTATACGTGAAGAAACCACTATCCTTTTAAAACGATATTCAGCCCACTGTCCTTCACCCATTCTGCAGGACAGTGTTGCTTATGTGGGTATCTGTCACAACTTCCCCCCTCTCTGCTGTAACCCAGCTTTCAAAGCACCTTCCCTTGTTGCTGTTGTTTCTTTTCTTTTTTTTTTTCTTTTTCTTACCTTTTTTTGCTATTTTTGTGGATTTTTTATAATCGTTTGATTGTATCTAAGTGAAGCAGGTAGTTTATACAAAGGCCAAAGTTTCATGCTATGTATGTTTGGACACGTCAGAGGGGACTGACTCTGTTACCCAGCCTGAGAGAAACTCAGAGAAAAAGCAAGTCTCAGAAAAGAGGGTAATGAAGGAAGGCGAGACAGTGGGAATGAGGTGTGCAAGACACCAATAAATGATAAATAAATTAATAAATTATTCAAACAGTTAAACGCTCATTATGTGACAGTGTTACGTTTTTAAGCCATTAAATAGTTTACTAGTGTTGCTAGTTACCCAGACCTGTCGTTCTTACAAGGTTGGCACTGATATGACAATTTTAATAATCACAAAAACTCTAAATCATTCTCTGCCTGGCCCCAGACACCAACAAATAAGATTTCAGCTGGCGCATACCAGGAACAGTACACAATGACTGATGAAATACTAAACAAAATGAGAAACAGAAGAGTGTAGGATGCAGTCCTGGGGGGTTCACCTTCTCCATAACATTGACCAGCTAACAGAACAAAAGTTACCATGAAAACCCCCAATCTAATTCCAACCCAAAGTACTAGAAACAAGCTACAACTGCAGTTTGGCTTTGACAGAGTTTTATCCCTGGTGCTCATGACTTACTGTCTAAGCCATTCATACAGCTTTTTTCTATGTTTCCCCCATCATCATTAGCATACATTATAATTACATCATCATGAGCAGAACATTGTATACTCAGGCAAAATGTGTATCACTCAGCCCCCCTGACTGATACACATGTAATAAATATACGGACAATAAACACAAACAAACGTATTGTAAAACAAAAGTATTTTGAGAACAAAAATAAGGATTTAGTTCAAAACGAATATGGATAAACAAAACAACAAAACAGCATAGAAGAGAACAAAAAAAGAACGTCCCAACTTTGTTCTAAAACCATAAAGGCTGGGTTTCTATAAGAAATCAGTTCTGTTGGCAGCTCTTTGACAAACTAAAAACATTTTATGTATAGTATTTATATATATATATATATATATATATATATATATGCCTATTTTAAAATTATCATCATCATTATTATTTACCAACTTGCATTTTTGATAATAATCATTTCCAAATGAATTGGCTCGAAAGAGCTTGTATGGTCTCAGTACAAGCCACAGCCTCGAAGGTTGTTGGCGATGATGATGTCGGTAACTGCATCGAACACCACCTGGATGTTCCCTGTGTCCGTGGCACAGGTCATATGACAGTAGATCTCCTTATTTGGTGAGCGGTTCTTGCTCTCAAATTGTGCTTGGATATAAGCAGCTGCATCATCGTATGTGTTAGGACCTGTGGTGAAAACAGTGAAAACAGAAGAGACAGCATAGGATTTAAGAGAACAAAATATAAACAGGTAGGAGAAACAAGACAGAGATAGGAAGATAAGAGAGAAAGCCAGTCATGCTTCCATTGCTTTCAACGACATTCATATCATTACACTGACGAATAATGAAATAATTATACTCGAATCTTATACTAGCAAGTTGTACACAATGAAATGGCCAGTGAGTGTATGTGTATATACATCATATAATGATTATTATAATGAATATATAAGGTGTCTTTGCATGTGTCTAAATAGTTTTCACACACAAGAGTACTGAAAAGTTTTAGTGTCTTGGACAATCTGACTCAGTGCCTCTGACTTGCTTTGACACTTGCTTCTTATTTTCGGTGTTATTTTGCTTTTTTATGTATTTTTGTACTGACCCAGTACTGCAGAATTAATCAAATACAAATCTATAGCAATGATCATTTTAAATTCCGTCATTGCTTTGGTAACCTTTTGCAGTTGGTAACTGTTGTCTTCTGCTTTGCAGTAGACAGGTTACCACTTTAAATGAGATCAAAGGATATCAATACCTCTCTTACTATGAAGGCAAATTCCAGTATGGAAGCACAGTTTGATGAAAGAGAGTATGCCGGTTGGCCAGTATGGCCTAGAATCCCAGTGGCTTTCAGCAGGTCTCCAAGAAACCTCCATTTAAGATTCAGGTGGCGCCTCCTTATGGGCACGTTAGAAGTGCCAATGTACACCCAGAGAACGCTCAGTTAAAATCAAGGACCGCATAAAAGAATGGTCTGCATAGCTATCTTAGGAGCTGCACTCCATAAAAGCCAGCACTGTGACTGCAGTCGTCCCTACTTCCACAAGCCCAAAGCTCATCAAAAGGAGCACCATGGCACTGTATCTAGGCTGGATTATTATCGACTAAATAACTCCGGGACCTCAGGGACTGTCCCCAGAAGGGGGGTCAGATAAGACCGCTACGAAGGGGACTAGATAGATAGATAGACAGACAGACAGACATACAGATAGATAGATACTCACTCTATTAATTTCTATTTCATTTGTCCAAGAGCAAAAGATACACATAATAAATAAATAAATAAAACCACCCTAGAAAAGTCCTAGTGATGGTTATTGTTAAGTACATATCAGGTGTCATTAAACAGTCTTATTCCCGCATGAATGAACAATTTTCGGAACCTGTCAGTCCTGCAGCTTAGAGAGAGAAAACTTTTACTGCGGTGGCTTCTCTGAGCTGTCAGAGACCTATGCAGCGGGTGTTTTGAGAATTATTGAGAATGCCCCACATTAAACACCTCATCCTCTACTCCACCAATTCCCCCACAGAGTCCACTCCCACCCATGACTGACACACACTTCCTAGTAATCTTATCCAGCCTGTTATGGTCCCTTATAACAAACCACACCAAGGAAAACAATACTCGCCACAACAGAATAGAAAATGTGTACAGAAACTCATTACAGACATTGAATGGCTACTCAGGAAGTAGAGCTGCTCTGTCCTGACTTTTAAGTTGCTCTCATATGCACCGAACAGTTCAGTTTATCATCCAAATAGACATAGAGATACTAATAAGACTGAACATTCTCAATATTCTGTGTATCGATTATAACAGGCTGATGAGAATGTTTCAGTCTGAAAGTCCACGATCCTTTCCTTTGTTTTTAGTGCACTGAGGAGGAGGCGTTTCCTCCTACTACAGGCAGTGAAGATCTCTACACCCATGTTTTCCTGCAGCACCTAAGGCTTGAGAACCCTAAGCAAGAGCCTCTCAAGGGTCTTTATTATAATTGATGTCAGGGCTACTGCTCGTTTTATCTTTCACCCCTACCTGTCTCCTTACTTTAGCGACTGGCACAAGGCACGATGTTTTCCACCAGACAAGCACTTGTGCAATGCCTGGGCGATACAACTTCAGGACCAGCAGCCTTCCTAAGACGTAGCCTATGCATCTCTGCACAAACCTCATCTATGGAGAAGCTATGAGGTATAACATAATTAGTGGTGTAACAGATGGATGGAGAAGATCAGGTGGTGATAGCAGTAGAGGTGGAAGAGCCACCGGGTGGAGCAGAGAATGTGGTCACAGCAGTAGACTTGGAATAGCCACCAGGTAGAGAAGATCATGTGGTCATAGCAGTAGAGGTAGAAAAGCCAGATAGAGCAGGGCAGGTGGTCACAGCAGTAAAGGTGGAACAGCCACCAGGTGGAGCTTGGCAGGTAGTCACAGGAGTAAAGATGGAACAGTCACCAGGTAGAGCAGAGCAAGTGGTTATAGTAGTGGAGGTGGAACTGATACCAGGTGGAACAGTGCAGGTGGTCATAGCAGTAAAGCTGGAACAGCCACTGGGTGGAGCAGAGCAGTTAACTGTAGCAGTAGAGGTGGAGGACCCACCTACTATAAAAGTTAAATTCATTGGCCTTATCCACATTGCTTGGTGTCTGACCTCTTTAATTTTTGTAGCCAGTAATGGTCTTCACCCCCTTCCACACTTCCCTCGTATTCCACTGCAGACCCCTTATGAAGTCTCTTCTGGCCATCCTTAATTTCTTTCTCAAATCCTGTTGCACACTCCTGACTTTCTCCTGGTCCCCAGATTTAAATGCTTCTTATTTTAGATTCAAGAGGCCCTTAATGTTGTGTGTGATCCATTGCTTATTCTTTGGAAAGCAGAGGACTGTTCTTATGGGCATCAGCACCTGACCACAGAAGTTCGCATAGGTAATAACACGGTCCACAGTCCCATATATGCCATCATCAGACCCTTGTGAGTGTTTCCGAGTCAGTTGACTCAAAACAATCCTGCAGAACTTCAGTGACATCAGGAAATATCAACTTATAGAGCCAAGATGTTGCCATATCCGTCAGATTAAAATCTCCAGATATTATAACACAGGTATGAGGGTGAGCAGACTGTATTTTTGCAACTGCTTCATGAACGACGTCACACACGTGCGTAGGCTGGGCGTGAGGTGGAATGTAAACAACAATGGCGATGATGTGTGAGAACTCCCTTGGCACATAAGGTCTTAAACCAACTGCTCCGTGGCTGGCACTCCGTCTTTCTGCCACTGTCTAAGTGCGCTTTTGTTAAGACACCAGCAAATAAAAGAAGTAGTGACACTGCTACTTAGGTGTTGCCTTCCTACAGCTCCCTCCATGTTCTGGTGTATTGGCTTGGTCTCTTCTTTATGCTCTGGACACTGTGCTGACAAACACAGCAAGCCATCTTGCCACAGCTCACATTGATGCCATTCTGGATGAACTATACTAGCTAAGCAACTTCTGAAGGTTGCAGACACCAACTTACATTACCTCTAGAGGTGACCGACAATGCAAACGTGACCAAAACATCAGACATAAATGATGAGAACAGAGTTATGGTCTGTGGTCACCACTTAAAGAACCACTATTTTATAGGGGTGGTGTTGCTAATTGCCTCTCATTTCTACTGTTGTCTGTTCTGGACCACAGCAATTAAAATTAATTCACAATCAGTGTTGATTCATAACTGATTCATAACTGGTTATTCATAAGTATGAATAACTTGGAGTTACATTGTTACATTGTGTTGTTTAGGTGTTCCTTTTTTGAGCAGCTTGCAAGGTTAGTTTGTCACAGAGTCATTATGCATGGGTGCATAATCAGGTTCATAGGGCATTAGCATGTGTAAATGAGAAAATACACTTAGATATTAAAAGCATGCCCATCATTAGTAATAGTCGGTCGATTAAGTTTGTGTGGACAACACAGTGTGGGATAGCACATGGGACTGTAAGCTTTTGGTAGATGTAGACATTAAATTACATGTTCAGCAGTTACAATAACTACACTTGAGGCCAGATGCGGTGTTGTATTCATAGAACAAATAAATACCGCATTTTATAGAGGTAACAGTCTAGTTTGAGGATGAGGAATATGGAGCTGATGAAAAGAAGAAGTTAAGGGATTTTGAGGCAAGAGAGTGTGAATGGCAGGAACATGTTAGACTAGTAAAAATAGGTGTTGGGGGTCTGTAGAAAAGTTTGCCACATATTTGCTTTTAGGGCTCAGAATCATAGGTGTTAAGTGTTAAGGGAGGTCATGAAAGAGCTGTCAAAAGTAGCTGAATGAGTTAGTGAAAGAACAGACTGGAGCAGTTGTAGGCTTGCAGGTAAGGAACTGGTCTTGCTACCGGAAGGTCTCTGGTTCGATTCCCGGTACAGCCAAGCCGAATACGGCTGAAAGTACTAGACCCCTGATTACTGATGCGGCTCACTGCTTCAGACACATGTGCTCACTTCACGTGTGTGTCTGTTTCACTGCACGGATGGGCAATGAGAGCCAGTGAGCATAGTGGCAAATAAATTCCTTTCAGTTTTTCATCATGTTTAAGCAGGTGGTGTCTGGTAGGAGATATATATTGTGTATTATAGCGGTAATTGAGCTTAAGCATAAATTATATCTGGAACAGGTGGCACTTAGCATGCATAAAATTACACAGTGACAGTGGGGCAGTTATAGCCTTAGCCAAGTGTGGTCAGAGTGGAAATATGCCAGCACAGAGTGTTGTTTGTGTATGGTTAGCATGGTAATGAATATAGCAAGTAGACCTTATAGGGATGTCAAGGATATCATAGTTAAGAGAACTAAGTTTAGAGGGGAGTGGGGTTAATTCAGTGAAACACAGACAATGCTGTTATTTAGTGGTAGTGGCATGACTGAAATTAAAATCCTCGATGGGATTGCACTGGGGCTGTGTCTTGCTATTTTTCTCTGTGTGTTTGTGTGCATCTGTCAGTGTGCGTCCCAGTGTTAGTGGATGAAATGACACACAGCTTTATCCCCTTTCCAGTTAATTAAATGTGTGTTATGTGACTGTCTGCTGTGTGTGTTTGTCGCTCCGTAGTTTATTTTATGTTTAACATTTTCCTGTCATTTCACAGCTGCTAGCTTCCGAGGATTTGTCTGCCATTGTTTGTTTTTTTGTTGTAAATAACATCTCCCTGCACCATCCGCGTTCTATGTTTTTTGTACTTAACACCTCTCGCTTTTATAACAGCTTGAGTTTGCTGAGGCTTAGGCTTAAGAAATGACAAACATTAATCTTTATCAATCCTCATGCTGTCTCCTAATGCTGTTGACTGATCAGCTGTTTAGGTTGGAGCCTTTTCACTAAAAACTTTCCTCAATTTCTATAAGATTTTCAACAGGATTGATATTCGGACTATTTGCAGGGTGTGCCATTGGAATTATATGTTTTTCTTAAAGGAAATTTTCATTTTTCAAGAAGCAACATCATCCTTGCAAATGATAGAACAAGTGTCAAAATTTCAATGTAGACTTCTATGAGACTGACATCTCCCCTATGCCTTTATCATCAACAGTGGAAAATATATGGTTATTCATGGAGTTATTTCACTGGACCAGCACCAAACAAAGGATTGGTTAGTGAAGTTTCTGGTATCTATTTGTCATGATGGTGAATGATGTCATACGCTTGCGAGAATGTTACAGGTCACCAGGAATCGGCCCAGAGTTGGAATCGCTTGCACTGAATAAACACAACCAAGCAGACAAATACAAAAAAACATACCTGTTGCTAACATGCTCTAACCCCACTTTCCACCCATTTGTCTCTCATTTGACATATTTTCTATTTTCATACATTTTGGTTTTCTATCTTGACTGTTTGATGTCTTCGTTGGACAACCAGTTTTCAACCTACCAATTGTGTCCATACTTTGTTAAGATTTTAGACACAGCTAACTGAGAACAACCAAAATCAATATTAGTTTGTGACATGTCTGTGAAATCATTTTACTACAATATTACCCAAATGAAAAAATGTCCTCCAAGAGTTGTGGTTCCATACTTTTTGTTGAACATACTGTTGAATAGTTGTAATGTATAGAGAATATATCAACCCAAAAATAAGTCTAAAAACTAAAAACTCCCAGAAAAACCTCTGACCCTTTATTTAAATGTCACTAGATACAGGCAAAAAGCTTAGATTGCCAGTTACCTTCTTAAGTTCCAGCTCAGCTGTGTGCTAAATGAAGCCATCATCAATTAAAATAACAAAAAACCCGATGCCGTCTTTATGCTTTCTTACCCGTGTACTCTGGGAAACAGATACTCAGGGGTGATTTCTTGATCTTTTCAGCAAACAAGTCTTTCTTGTTGAGGAAGAGAATGATGGAAGTGTCAATGAAGAATTTGTTGTTGCAGATGGAGTCAAACAGCATAAGAGACTCGTGCATGCGATTCTGCAGAGGAAGAACAGAATGAAGAAAAGAATGCAGAAAGGGTTAGCAATAGGAAAATCAGTAAGATAGAATAAAAGCCAGAGAAGGAAAAATGCTGGCTACAATATAAAGTTGAGAAGGAAAACCGAGCAAATTCACCAGCTGGTTTAAGCACAAAAATACAGTATTGTGTGTTCAAATTATGTTATTTAAGAGAGTTATGTTTTAAATAGATGTTACACCTGTGAATAAGCGTGTAGAAGATAGAGAAAGAAAAAAAGCAAAAAATTGGACACGATCACAATCATCTTGAACACATTCTTTTAAGTGACAGTTTACTCATTTATTTAATATAAATACATACACAAATACACATCACTTCATGGTTTAATAAATAATTAAGAGCAGTGAAAGACACAGTGACGACAGCAGGCAGACATAAAACAAATGCTGTGATCAGGCCTAGAAATATACGAGCCATGAGGTCTTCTAATAGCATCTATATCTAGTTGCTGAAACAAGTGTCCATTGTAAAAATTGTTGACAACTGTGGACATTGTAATATACGGCACATTTTATTTGGCACTTTGGTAACATAAATCTGGTATTCATTATTAACACATTTACAAAGCTCTATAATATTCATAACAGAACATTTGTTATAAGCATCTGTTAATGTGCATACACTACCGCTTAAAAGAATTCCTTGAAAATTTCCCTTTTTGAAAGAAAAACACAAGGTCATGTAACTCACAAGCAATATTGTCCCTATCCCAATTAAGTCCAGAAGATGATTTTTTTAAAAATAAAAATGTTTTTATTAAAGTTGATTTTTGTATAGAGGCTTATTTTGCATATAGTCCTATTATCAGCAAATCACAGTCATCTGCCTAAATCTCCTGACCTCACACTGGTCAATAAAAAGAAAAGACTGATATGGGCCAGTGTGAGGTATAGTAAGGAAATGAACAGTTAAAATATACATTTTATAATGCATTAGGTCACTTTGTGTTACAAAGCCTTATGGTACATTCTTCACAACACTTTATGAGTGTGGTTATAAACACTTAAGTACATTTACTAAAACTCATGGCGCTGTTATAAATCATCATGAATTGTTTATAAATCATTATGTATCGGTTAATAAAAAAATATGAATACCGGATTAATGTAAAGTGTTACCAAAACTATAAAAAATATATTTTTACGAACTCTTGCTGCAGAAATAAAGACCATTATTTAGAACTCCCAATTGCTATGGGAGTGTTTTATCATATCTTCAAAACTTTTTGTAAACGGTAGCATGAAAATTATTTTTTGTTAATCAAGTAGCCCTACATTAATGTTAATAACTAGAAGGAGAACCACTCTTTACTGGCTATAAATAACTCTGAAGCAGGTAATATGATGTTAAATTGATTACTTCGATCTAATCATACATCAGCGCCATTGCTGACAGCAGTCTGGCCACAGCACCCACTGAATAAAATCATATGAATGACAAGCCATTACTTTCTAATTACCTACAAATCTCTTTAAATGGAGAACATAATTTAGAAAAACTTTGTGGACCAAAGTCCTGATTGCTTTAAACCAAAGCCACACAGGCCAATGTGAAAACTCCTACCTAAACAGTACATACTGTAAATATAAGGGTACATTAAAAAAAAAAAAAAAAAAAAACTAGTTCATTTGCCATCTTGAAAGACAAAGACTAAATAAGACAAAAATGTTTGTGTCACTTAGAAACTGTTGTGCAGTTCACAACAGTAAGAGATACATTTGTTATAAGAATGAGAAATTAACAAATCTGATATTTTCTTACTTTGAATTGTGATCGCCATCTATAGCCGATAAAGCAAAAAGTGATTAAATTTTGAAGCACAGAAAATATGCTGAATGTTAGCCAAGCCTTCTCTGGACAGCGGTTCATATTTAAAATGATTTTTGGGTAATCACAACTTTAAGATATAGCACAACTTTTAAAATGTCTGCATAAATAAAATCTGATATATAGAACCTGGTATAAACTACGAATTAACCAATTTTTATGCAAAATTAAAATTAGGTGTTCCTAAATTAATACGATTAGATCAAGACTGGGTGCAGAAAATAGGTGATTTTCATGATGTTTACAGAGGAGCTTAAAAATATATATATATTTTTTTAACAGGCTAGAAAATATTCCAAAACCATCCTCACAACAATCCACATCTGAGCCAGTATAACACTGTGATTATGCTATACAGAATAAGTGGAAATTCTTCAAGGTCCTTTTAAGACAGTGATGCAAATTAACACCAAAAAGAAATTTATTATTTGTGAACAAACATTTTTTTACAATATACACAAAAAAAAAAAAAAAAATTATACAGACAAAAATTAAAAACAACACACACAAAGCAAAAACAAAACCAAAGTACCAAAAACTTTTTACATCTTCAATGTTTTACCAGCATTAATTATCCTAAAATACCAATGCAACTTTTCCTATTCACTATTGATATTAAAGCAGCTCAGTCTCTCAGGTTGTAAGTGTTTAAATCATGTAGGCTGAAATAGTGTATGATCTAAATATTATACACATTCTTTAAGTCTGTGGCAATGTCATAAAATATATATATATATATATATATATATATATATATATATCAATGCCCACTTAACAGTGCCTACACAGCTTCGTACCTACAGCAAAAAATAAAGATATATTATCATCACAGCATGGTTTGACTGATGGCTGTCATTTTGTTTTGTATTGTATTATGTCACGTTCCTGATTGTTAGCATATAACAAAACTAGAATCCTGGATTTCAAAGTTTAGATACAGGATAGGATTCAAAGGTATGTGGGTGACACCTGAAACCTATTTTACATACAAGAGTATTGAAATTGTACCTATAACAGTTTGAATTTTTTAGTGTAAGTGTTCTGCTAGATCTTGTGGTAAAATGTGCCCATTTGGTCAAAGTGACATTTGTAATTGCATGCACTTACAGTGGTAAAGCAGACTTAACTTACAAATTAATTTTATAATTCCTTCAAATATTAATAAGTGGAGTTGAGCTTAAGACTTTACTCCTCATTACCTTATGACTGAGTAAATTGGCTATGGAAGAACTTGACTGGCACGCACAAAGCCCTGACCTCGACTTTTTTCGATCACCTTTGCAATGATGTAGAACTAATTTTGACAAACGCAGAGACTAAAGGCAGGTAGGGATTTACGCCATGTCAGCATCCAGGCTATTCACAAGGCAGAGTTCGGCAGATCATGTTGTTATTAGCATCCATTCATCCATCCATTATCTTCCACTCATTCCTTTAATAGGGTCGCGGTGGGATTCCCAAGGCCCATCCAGTGGAGAACATCTCAGGCATGCTGTGCCACGTGTTATTAGCAGTTTATTTGAAATTCTTTTATATAAGCCTTTTTAGGTTGGTCATTGTCAGAAAGTTGAGTATATTTGAATTTGTTGAATTGTAAAATATTTTGTGTATATTTGAATCCAAATGTGCATGCTTTTTTTCTTTTTGGTAGGTAGTCCATTCTACTAGTATACGTTTTATCATTAGTAGAGTGTTACATGTTGTGCACACTGAGGCAGGATTTATCTTTTAGAAGGTAAGTGTGTCAGTTGTGCTCTATTTAAAAATTGAGCAAAAATCCGCAAAAGAGTGGAAACTGTTATAGGTGCACCGAAGGCTTGAAATTAAATGGGATGAATTTATATTTGGGGTGTAATGGTACATGTACGGTACGGGGCACAAGGTTCGGTACTCGCAGTCACACAAAGAATACAACCGCGCATACAGTACAGTTTGGACACACCTTCTCATTCAATGAGTTTCCCGTATTTTGACAACTATTTACATAGCAGATTCTCACTGAAGGCATCAAAAGTATGAATCAACACACGAGGATTTTTGAACGTAACAAAAAAGATGAAATAACTGAAAACGTTTTATATTCTAGTTTCTTTAAAATAGCCACGCTTTGCTCTGATTACTGCTTTGCACACTGTTAACATTCTAATTAATTATACTAATTAACCCTGATAGGCACACCTGAAAACCATCTCAGGTGACTACCTCTTGAAGCTCATTGAAAGAATGCTAAGAGTGTGCAAAACAGTAATCAGAGCAAAGGGTGACTATTTTGAAGGCACTAGAATATAAAACATGTTTCATAACTCCAGAAGTACCTATCTCCACATGTGTTCAATTATAGTTTTGATGCCTTCAGTGAGAATCTACAATGCAAATAGTCATGAAAAAAACAAAACAAAATAAAAACACATTGAATGAAAAGGTGTGTCTAAACTTTTAGCCTGTATTGTACATCCTATAAGAACACACAAAGACCAAGAAACACAAGGTGAAACTAAACTCTCGTGCAGTGTTGCACATTAACTGTACACACTGCTAAGTGTAGCCCAGTTTAGAGGCGGCGCATGGACTGCAAGTACATACACTCGTCATCACAGGTGTTTATGAATTAGTCCTTTTTTGCTGCTCGGCTCTGCATACCATTTGGGAACGGGGCAATTTATTTGCTACTTTTTTGTATGCATATGCTGTATGTTAGGGGTGTAATGGTACCTTGTATTCATCATGAGCCGCTTGGTATGGGACACACGGTTTAGTACAGAATGTGCAAAGTCCAAGCAGAGTTGCACTTTAGCTGTAAACACCTCTAAGCCTGCCATGCTACAATGGTGTAAAAAAGTATTTGCCCCTTCCTCATTTCCTGTTTTTTGCATGTTTGTTACACTTAAGTGTTTAGGAAAATCAAACCAATATAGTCTAGGACAACACAAGAAAACACACAATGAAGGTGTTTATTATAAAGAAAGAGAAAAAAAATTTAAACCTACCTGGCCCTGTGTGAAAAAGTGAATGCCCTCTAAACCTAGTAACTGGTTGGGCCAGTGGTGGTGCTGGTGTGTTTTGGATCATTGTCCTGCTGCAGAACCCAAGTTTGTTTCAGCTTAAGGTTATGAACAGATGGTCAGATATTCTCCTTCAGGATCTTTTGGTAGACAGCAGAATTCATAGTTCCAATTATCACAGCAAGTCTTCCTGACGCGGAAAAACAGCCTCAGACCATCACACTACCACCACCATATTTTAAAATGTTGGTAAAATGTTCTTTTTCTAAAAATGTTTCTTTTACACCAGATGTAATGGGACACACATTCCAAAGAGTTAAACTTTTGTCTCATTGGTCAACAGAATGTTTCTCCAAGTCTTTTTGGAAAAACAAGCTTTAATGTTCTTTTTTTGCTTAGCACTGGTTTTCATTCTTCTCGGAACTTGCCACGCAGGCCATTTTTGCTCAGTCTCTTTCTGATGGTAGAGGCACAAACTCTGATCAGAACTGAGGCAAGTGAGGCCTGCAGTTCTTCGGACGTTGTCGTTGGTTTGAAGGTTTTTTCTTCCTTAATAAAAAACACCTTCATTTACAAATTGCATTTTGTGTTTACTTGTGTTGTCTGACTACTTTTTAAATTGGTTTGCTGTTCCGAAACAAACACGCAAAAAAACAGGAAATGAGGAAGGGGGTCAAAAACTTTTTCACACCACTGTAAGTATAGCTCAGTTTAGAGGCGGTGCATGGACCGTGAGTGGAAACGATACACCAAAATTACATACGATGCTTGATTTAAATCAACCCTGTGGGAGGATTTTGGTTCTCTGTGATTGACACCAGCACAGGAGCAATGCAGGTGGTTCCAACATGGATGGTTTGTGCTGTAGTTGTGAGGTATGCTTTTAAAAACATTTTGAATGTGCTTAACACATCCCAATCATGTACCGATAACCGGAGCTCATGAAAAAAAAAAAAAACCTGCAACCCAACCATTGATCTCCGTTACATTTAAAAAGTAATTTGAATAAACATACAATTTTTTTGTGAGTGAATGTGTATGCGCTCAATCCCCAGATTCCTAAATGCAAAATCAGACAGCAACAAATCCATTAATGAAGCAATGAGCATGTACAGTAATCCCTCAAATACAGCAGGGGTTATGTTTCAGGGGTTATGTTTCGCAATAAAGCGGCATTATAGTCCTTTTATTATTTTATATATGCTAAAGGTCTCATTAACCATTTCCACACTTGTACAAGCGCTTCACCTCCCAGCCTCTCTTCTGTACAGAATTTGTACCAAACTGTGAAGTCCATACCACCATGTGAACATTGAATGTTGTGTACCGTTACACCCCTAATAGTAAAAGTGTAAATTTGAATCAATTATCAATCAATTAGCAAAAGGCATGTCCACATACTTTCAACCAGAAACCAAGACCTATAATGACTGTTGCTTCACTTTTTTCTTAGTTGTTTTACTCGAATACCACAAAAGAACCAATGATAAAAGTAAACAGATGTAGCATCAGAGTTTAGGTTCAGTAAAGGCCACAAAAGCGGAGGTTGGTGGCAATGATTACGTCGGTGACAGCATCAAAGACAAACTGGATGTTGTTGGTGTCTGTAGCGCAGGTGACATGTGCGTAGACCTCCTTGTTCGAGGACTTGTTCTTGCTTTCGTACTGCGACTGGATGTAGGCCACTGCCTCCAGGAACGTGTCTGGGCCTGGCACAGAGCACGCAGCAGAAAGCACATAGAGGAGCACAGAACAGAAAGGTGAACAACAGAATTGAAAAGGTTTTCCAGTACAGGATGGAAACCAGAAAATTGGATGTATGAAAGAAATATGAAGTAGCAGTGAAAAAGCAGTGCCGGAGAAGCAAAAAAAAAAAAAAAAATTGAGTGAAAACTCAAATACAATGATGCATCTTTGTAATAGGCTGCTGCCTGATGAAATTGGGTAATACACTAATGGTGTGCCAGGAATACATGGGTTAATGCTTGTACATAATGAAACTGAAGATAGGAAAAGATAAGAGTCTGGGTGGGACTCTTCATGAACTTGGCACAGCAAAATATTTACTGGTAAAGCATACTTTTGTTCCTGGAAATCTGACATGCTCATTTGGTGTGCTATTGATTTTTGACTTCACTTTCACTCGCTTTCTCAAGTCTTTTCTTTTTTCTCCATGAGAACGTTCATTCTGCCTGGACTGATAGAAAGGCGTGATTGGCTGGATAAGGCCTTTACCTGTGTACTCAGGGAAGCAGATAGTTAAAGGTGATTTCTTTATTTTCTCTTCAAATATGTCCTTCTTGTTAAGAAACAGAATGATGGAGGTGTTTGTGAACCATTTGTTGTTGCAGATGCTGTCAAACAGCTTCAGCGACTCGTGCATACGGTTCTGTGGGATAAAAAAAAACCTCAGAACTGTGTATAGATTTACACCAATGTTAAGAAAAATTCAATCAAAACCTGTATAGGTAATACAAGCAACAAAAAACCTCCAAAATCTCACAAAACAGAAATACACATTAACTCATAGTTAAATTAATTACACAGAATTACACAAAGACGGGGATTTATGCTTTCCTGCATCAGATTCAACAGCCCAATTAGGACTGAGTAAATTAATTTTTTTTTCTGATAATATACTTTTTAAATATAAGCTTAAGCTAAGATTAGCTTTTACACCTAAATAACTGATTCAAGCTGATAGTGTTTGAAACAACAGGAACCCCTCACATCCAGTAAGGCTTTGACTTGGAATAGCAGCATTAGTTAAAGCACCAATGATTTACTAGAAGCTCAGGAGAGGCAGAAATAAAGTTGGTTTTCACAAGGTTTACAAGGTTTTTATAATGCTAATATTTTGTCGTATGTTGTTCCCGATATTGCATCAGCGTTTCTCAAATAGTGTGTCGCAACACCAAAGTGTGTATACGTTTTGGGTGGTTCATGGACAGCTTGGAAAAAAAAATTAAAATAATTGGAACTGCTGTTATCGCTGACTTTGGATTTCACCGGATTTAATCTTCATTTAATTTCTTCGCAAAAATGATGTTGCTTCAAATTAAATTGCCGTGATCAGGTGATGTGGAGTGTCATTGTTCTCCAGTTAAGTTTCCTTTGAGACGTAAATGTGAATAATACATTACTTTTAGCTCCATCATAGCAACCAGAAGTTTTCAGAGCCAGCATCCCATCAAAAAAAAAAAAAGGAAACCTTTAAAAATATGAAAGCAGCATTAAGATCGTCAAAATGGCATATGTATGGAAAGTCGCCATCCACGATAAAGTTCCATTGAATTAATTCATTTGGGTCAAAAACAAATGAACAGAAATGTCAATGTCGTTCAAATTTTAAATGTTTTTTGTTTTTGTTTTAATAAAATATTTACAGTATATTTCTTATTCCTTTGGTTTTCAGTATTAAACACTACATATATTCTTTACAAAATAGATTTTGGAGTCTTTCGAACAAATTAATTGGATTCACATTGATTTAAATGGAAAGATCGTATT